>PVIY010001941.1:0-137626 GCA_004026745.1 Myrmecophaga tridactyla
TCATCAGCACTGCTTCCTTGCTACTGGGGAGAGACCTCCTGATTTCTTCCATGTTTGCCTTATAGTTTCATCACTTCTGGGAGCTTCTATTCAGCAGTCTGAATTTATTAATCAAATCTGCAATTGGAGCCTGGTTGAGCTCTCCTTCTCTTGCTCCTAATAGAGAGGGCTTCTGTTTCCCACTGAGGAATACTCTGGAACAATCTGCCATGGCCATGGGGGAGGGGCACCAGCCTCCACAGAGTGGAATAATTTATTTGCACTTCTGTGCTGAGATCTCAGCCCTTCCACACATTTCAGGATGGTGTGCAAAGTGCGTCTGGTCACAGAAGTCCCCCAAAGAGTTGTTCCAGACAGTTCCTTGCTATTTACTAGCTGCCTTAAATCCCACACCTCCATAATCCTCACACCCTGCCTCCCTCACTTATAAAGTTTTGATATATTCTAGGGCCAAATCACCCAACTTGCTTTTCAATTTTGTCTTGATTATTTTTGATCCCTTGCAATTCAACATAATTTTTCATTCATCTATCCAAATTCTATCAAAAAGAATTTTAAATTATTGAAATTGTAAATTCATTTATTCTTTAGATCAATTAGTGAAAAAGTGACTCATTCTCAATATTGAATCTTTCAGCTCATTAATATGATAAATCTATCTTTTTACTTAGGTTTTTAAAAATATCTTTCAATAGAGTTTTGTACATTTCTCCATATAGTCTTTAAAACATGGCTAAGTAGATTTTTTCTTAGTTTCTTTTATGTTTTTATGGTATTATAACTGGTGTCTTTTAGGAGTATTCATTTTCTAACTCCTTACTACTATAATGGGCCATCACACATAGGTTTTATATTTGCACACATGCTGAAAGCATTATTTCTAGCAGTTTATTCTTTTTGGATTTTTATTATGTTAGATATTCTATGTAGCATTTATAATTAGTGATAGCTATATTTTTTCTTCAAATTTTTGTCTTTTATTCATTTTTCTTGTCTTATAGAACTACTTTAACTCTCCAATAAAATACTGACTAGAAGGAATGATAAAAGGAATCATTTCCTAAAGAAATGAGTTTTGATTACTTAACACTAAGCACCAGGTTTTTATAAAATTCATCATTCTTTGAGGGGCTTATATAAAATGATATTATATATAATATATTATTATTATGACATCATATATAATATATATATAATACATTATATTATTTATATAAATATTTTACATCCACCTGCTCATATTCATTTCATAAGTTTAAACCAACTTCATATTCTGAGGAAAATTATCTTTACATTTTCTCTACATTACTTAATTAAGTTTGCTAGCATATTGTTTAGCATTTTTGCATTTATGTTTATTAGTGAAAATGACTTGAAATTTTCCTTACTCATACTCTTATTTTGTTTTGGCATTAAGGTTTTGTATACTTTTTTTCACAAAATGAATGTGGGCAATGTCCATCTTTTTCTACATTTTTAAATATTGAAATAATTTATTTCTTTAACATGTAGTAAAAACTCTTCTGTTGAGATATTGCCATGAGTACCATGTGTTTATGTGTTTCCTTCTTCTCTTGGCACACAGATAAACTATATTTCCCTCCCTCCTTATAGTTATGTGAGGTCTATAACTAAGTTCTGACCTACGAACTGTGGTCAAACTATGCCAGAAAGCTATTAAGAGAATAAATGGGATATTGCATGGGAATCATTAGCAAGTCACATCTAAGACATCATTTTTTCACTACCTATGATTATTTGAATCTTTTGTGTACCCCAGGAAAGCCATGTCCTTCAATCCTCATTCAGTATTGCTGGGTGGGAGCTTTTTGATCATTCCCATGGAGATGTGACCAGTTGTGGGTGGTGACTTTTGATTAGATGATTTCCATGGAGGTATTTCTCCACCTATTCAAGGTGGGGTTGCTTACTGGAGCCCTTTAAGAGGGAACCATTTTGGTAAAAGCTTTAGAGCCAATACGGCTAGAAACCATTGGAGATGAAGAAGGAAACTGCCTTTGGGGGAGCTTCATGAAACAAGGAGCCAGGAGAGAAAGCTAGCAGACTTCACCATATGCCCTTCCAGCTGAGAGAGAAACCCTGAACTTCAATGGCCTTTCTTGAGTGAAGGTAACCTCTTGTTGGTACCCTAATTTGGACATTTTCATGCCCCTAGAACTGTAAACTTGCAATGTAATAAATTTCCCTTTTTAAAAGCCATTCTGTTTCTGGTATATTGCATTCCAGCAGCTCACAAACTAAAACATTACCTAACTTTAAAAAAATGCTTTCTTATGTGTACCACAGTTGATAATAAAATGCACAATAAATGGGAATTCTGTGAATTAAAATATAATTTATAAAACCTAGAGCAATAGAAGCAATTTCAATACAAATTGGTAAATACTTAATATGTATGAGATATCATTTACTATAATAATGATACTTTAATAATAACATTGTTATAACACTTTTCAAAGAGATATGACTCTGAATCTATATTGCACACAAAAAAACCAGCAGAAGTCCACAATCCAAAAGAACTAAGGTGAAAATAAAAGAAATACGATTATGAAAAATAAAGTCTTCAAGATTTAAAGTTAATCTAGGCAACTATCATATAAGTATTCCAAGCCTTTTATTTTGAATTGGGTAAAATGGACAAAGATGTGGTTGTGGGAGGGTACTTAGAACTTGGAAACATTCTGTTACATTCTTCTTCTGGCATCAAAATGACCAAAGCAGCAGGAAGGGACGGATGGTCCGTCTTTGTACACTTCTGCACTGAGCTCTCTCTGGTTTGCTGGATGACAGAGATCTGGGAGGTTTCACCCAGATCGTTCAGAGCCTGGAAGGACTTTGGGACTTTCACCACCTGTTTCCCGAGCACTAATGGATTGAATTTGGACAGGAGCAAAAATAATCTCTCTATAGGGCCTGTTCTCCTGACATGTAGAAGCAAGTAAATGTGAAGCCTCCAACACAGCCTTTGAAAATGAAATGGGTTACAAAAAGAGGTAAATACAGTAACTCTTTTTATATGAACTCCAAACATTGCCAGCAGAAGCTTTCCTCGCTTTTTTCCATAAGCCACTGTCCAGCTTTGGGTAAGGGGGAAATAGAACCTGTATTGACTGCACAATGTAAAGACTAGCTATACGAGCAGGGATTATATGTCTGTCCTCTAAAGTTTGGTCAACCAGATGGGGGTGCGAGAGTGATAGTTAATGACAGTGTTGGAATTATGGGCATGATAGGTGATCAGCGAGGCGGTATAGTACAAAGAATTCTATGTTGAAATAAAGAACCAGATTTTATCCCTATTTCTTTTCACTGTGAGTCCATGGGTAAAAATTGTAACATTCTTCACTTCTCAAATGAGGTCGTTTGTAGCCCAAGTACCTTACTGGTTCACAGCAGCGAGCAATGGGCTAAAGAACAGGGAGAGAAAGATAGATGGAATTGGTTATTTTTGTGGCAGTCAGTTGTATATTTCCAATAGACTTTAAGTTCTGGGGCTAAAATCAATGTCCCCAACAATGTGACCTATTCCAAATAGTCTCTGATCTGATCACTCAGTGAAATACTGATATTGATGTGCCTTGGTAATATATTCATTTGCAACTAAAAATAAAAATGTCTGCTGTTCTTATCAAGATCAAGATCAATCTTCAGTAAAAAAACTAAAAAGGCACAAACTATTGAAACTTTTGAGTTTATCCCTTGATCCAGAAAAATATTCTTTCAGTAGTATTGGCATGGAATTGAACAAAATTTAATTAATTTTCGAATAAATGGGTTGGAAAAGGCTAAGGAGGAAGTTTAAAATTGAAAAAGATTCTAAATACCACAGAAGAACTTAATTTCTATATGACAGAATATATTGTCATTGTAGGAACATTAGAATATTCAGAGAGTAGAGAAATGTTTACCATCTATAATTATTCACACCTGTCTTCAGAGTTAGCTATTTAATACTGTTTTAAGCTATATTCTTTTTTATCACAATCAGTTTTTTTTAATTTTTTGTGAAAAATAACATATGCACAAAAAAGCACTAAATTTCAAGGTACATGGCAATAATTAATTGTGGAATAGATTTTGAACTTTGGTATGGGTTACAATTCCACAATTTTAGGATTTTACTTCTAGCTGCTCTAAGATACTGGAGACTAAAATAAATATCAAAATAATGATTCAGCACTCATAATCCATTTGTTGAGCGCTACCTTCTCTGTATAACTCCACCATCAACTTTTTTCTTTCTCCCACTCCCACTCTTTAAGGGTATTTGGGCTAAGCCCATTCTAAGTTTTTCATGTTGGAAGGAGCTGTTGATAATATGGGATGGGGGATGGAACTAGTTAATGTTCTAGAGAGGCTGGCCTCTCTGCATTTCAGTTAACCCACATTCTTTAAAGCATTTATTTTTGGGGTTGGGGGGATGGTGGAGAAAAAAATAACAATTTCTTGCCAGAGACTTTCCTCACAACATTACAGGGAATGAGTAGGTATTGTTTCCATTATATTTTACAAAGGAGCACACTGAAACTCAGAGAAGTCAAGTCACTTGCTACAGGAAAACAGCCAATGAATAGCAAAGTAGGATTCAAATAAAGGCAACATGATTCCAAAGTGTAAGGTTTTCATTGAAATCAGTGATGGTGCTCTTTCCCTCTCCATGTGCCCCACTCCAAATTCCCAAGAAGACAATGCCTATTCCTCTCTGGTGTCTCATTACAGTTTTACCATACCACCATTTTATAAAGATTTATGAAGTGCTCTAAGTATATTATATCTGTATCTCTCATATTATATAGTACCGTGCTTTGAGCACAGAAGACACTCAGTAAAACTTATTGAATAAATACATGCATGCCTGTGTAAAGACAATCCTACGGAAACTTTCCAAAGGTTACCAGCAAGTTAATTTTTAATATTCATTTGAATAGCTGGTATAGTGTTTCCAGAACTCTATAATGCTATTAGCTCACCAAGAATTCAAATAAGGTTGGATCATTACTTGTATTTTAATGCTTCCAACTAGAAATAGTTGGAAAAGACTTAATGATAGATGCCCGTCTTCATTCATTCATGCATCAGTTAAATTGAGGAACTACTAATCACAGTCTAATGAGGAGCAGACACATACAATGAAATAATGCAAAAAGAAGTCAATATGAGTGATTATGGGTGCAGCAAGGATAGAACGATTAGTAACTAGCAATGCCTTAGGGGGTCGCAGAAGGTTTCAAATCTACATTGACTTTAAAGGAACAATATATACACAAGGTAAGAAAAGAGCAATATAAGCAGAGGAAGCAAAAGATACAAAATGAGAGAACATGAAAAAGGCTGGCTACTTAGGGAATCTGTAAAAAATTCAGAAAGCCTTTGGAGAACATGTGATAGTCAGATTGTGAAGAATTTTGAAGTCTGATTAAGTAATTTAGTGGAAATAGACCATGCAAAGATTATGTCAGAACTAGTTCTACCTTTTCTCCAATCCCAAGTAAATGCAAGGACTAACAACAACAAAAATCCTGCTAATAGCCTACCAATTATCTAGATCAACAGTTGTGAAAATTATACCCGTTTATCAAGTATGATGAAATGTATTTGATCTTCACAGGCAGAAATAATCTCTGCCTCTTTTTATGTATAACATAGCACTTTTCACTATCTTAAATATTTATTGCTTTTTACTTTGTATTCTACATATAGCTAAATTGTGCTATTTCCTCAACTATAATTTTAGCCCCTTGCTTAATTCCCCATCTACAACATTGGGCTATGATGGGCTCAATAACTTAATGGCATGGAATGGAACAGAACTAGAGCATTATTTGTTTCTCTTGATTTGTTTAATCTTTAGCCCCTTTTTGAATAAATGCAATCATAGTAAAGATACCTTTCACAATATGGTTGACTTAACAGCCAAAAAAAAGAGCACCTGATTTGGTTACTGACACCTAATCCTTTGTTTTTCTGAGACTTGAGTCAGCAGAAATATGAAGCCTGTTAAGTCTGCCTGTATTTCCAGCTTTTGTGATCCTTGTTTATTCACCAAACCACCATGAACTTTGACCTAATTATGTTCTTTTGCAACCTCTGTATCTGTGTACCTCTCACCTGCCATGGAAGAGATACCCCCTGTTGCAAATAATCTGTTTACAGAGATTTGGGGGGCACAGAAGACAGAGGCTGGTCAATATGCATATTTTGGCTTTTTCTATAGAATGACCGATTGATTTGTTTCAGGACAATGTCAGCTCTAACTGCTAATCTAGATAGGAAGCACACAATTCTTACCGAACTACTGGAATAAAAGGGCAGCTTTTCTTTGCTTATCATAGGTCCAATTATTGGATAAACCTTAAAGAAGTATGTGCCAAGCCACCCAAAAGATGAAATGTCTCAGGGTTCAAGTGCTAAGGGAATACAGGCCTTCTAGGAACAAAGTCACAAGTCAGGACTTAGAAACGTGTCAGAAATGGAGAACACAGATTTTTACCTTTGTTTCCTAGAATTTCAATTTCCCTTTTTAAATTGTAAAATGATACATTCCCTGTAAGAGATTCCTGTATGAATTTACCCATCCATAACTAAAAGTCAGCTTAGGATACTTTAAGTGCTGAATTCAAAAGAATATAAAATCATATTGCTGAAAAGTTCACATGGCAAAAAATACTTAATTTCATAATCAGTTATTTATGCTAAGCTTTTGATACATTTATAGGTTTTAGGTCATTATCTTATTAAGTATACAAGTGCATTAATTTGATTTATGATGCTTTTCTAAGGGAATGAATATGATTTTAAAAGTACTCATAGCTAGAAATGCTTCTTAAGCTCTGGAAAATTTGGATAAACAAGTAAAACCAGTGTCAACATTCTTGATGAATGTTGAGAAGGAACTAAAAGATCAATTTGAGGATAACATAACTGTGTGATTCCTGGAGAGGGCGGGTCTGTGGGAGAAAGGTTGTCTAAGATAAATAAAAGACTTCAGATTCCACAAAGGTGTTTAGAAGGAGAATCTTTCTTAAATCTCTGGAACTTGCCCATTTCCCTGTGATGAGCTATATAAATATAACTAAATGGATATCTTCTGAAAACCTATATGCTTCTTTCTCTCATCCTTTGGCTACCAGGAAACACAAATGTAATTATCTTCTTAATTGTGTCAACTCTAAATTAAGCCTCTTCCTCTGCTTCTGCTGTGTGTGTGCTTGTGTTTTAAAATACTTGCTGTTCCTGGTATCTCTTTTAAAATCTTTATCATATATATGTTGCTGTATAAAATAATGCAATTTTTTAGAAAGGATGAAAGTATACATTCTAAATCAACAGAATAAAAGTCAGTGAATTATGATTGTTTTAAATATTTTTTAATCATCTGGAGAATGATATAATTTTTGTAATCTTGTAATGTATTTGATAAATGTTTGAGAATATTTGAGATTCCTTCTCCATTTTACTTTTTTCTTCTTTTTATGGGAGAAGCAATTTGGTATAGAAACCTTTTTTTTTTTTAACATGGGCAGGCACCGGGAATCAAACCTAGGTCTCCAGCCTGGCAGGTGAGAACTCTGCCTTCTGAGTCATCGTGGCCTGCCCAGAAATCCTCTTTTATTCCAAAGAGAACTTAGTGTCCTCTGATGATGTTTTTGTTGTGCAAACTACTGGAAACACATGAGGGAAACGAAGTCAAAGTAATGGGAAATCAAACTACAAACCCAGAGATTCCCAAATCCTGGGCCCTTCTAGTTTTGCAACAGCATTCCAAAGTGAGAGTAGAGGAAGCACATGGAAGGTGCTTGAACAGATCAGCTCCTGAAGCCCACTCTCTTAGAATTGAAACTGTTAGTGAGTGGAAGGAATCAATGACTCCCAGTTCTCTAGTTTGAAAAGCTAATGGGAATCGGTACCATCAGTTAACATACAGGCTACAGAAGGGAAGACATGTTGACCTCAGTGTCAACACTGTTTGATGTCATCACTGGTGATAGCATACATTAAAGCAATTAAAAGGAAAACCCCCACAAACATCAAAAGAGAAATGTAAGTTTCTATGGTAACTCACTGAACCCTAACACAAATTTGCCTCATCCAAAATGAAGACCTATTTTAACGGCAAGTTTTCCAAAGCTAATGTGACAGATGGACCTCAGTTGAGGGGAAAGCCATGACACCTTGTAACTTAGATCATCCCCTAAGGTTGAAAGGTTAAGTATAACGTAACATACCCCATGGTGAGAGGATAAACAGGCTTGGGTTACCAGTGCATTATTTGGCTGCCCTCATCAGAAATATAAACCGTTGACGATAAAACAGGAGCAGCCTGATCATCTGACTCAAACAAAACCACCTTAAGTGCAACTGCTCTCTTCCCTCCTCATAAGGTGCATTGACTCCTTGTCAAGTCCAGCTGCAGACTGTGTCTGTTAAGATTACAGTTGAGTTTTCTGAAAGTGCCCTTTGCTATGACACGTACTAGTGTGATTGTTGTTGTTGTTGTTTTTTAATTAAAAAGGCGTGATAAAGTTTGTATAAAATCCCCCAGTGGTAACCAGACGTGGAGAAATTCGGCCAGGAGCAGTTCCACCCTGAGACCATCCCTGAAAGGCAACAGCTTTGTGGGATTTGACTGCCAGTTAATAGGATTTCATGTGAGTTTTCACAGCCAAGAAAAAACAGATCAATCCAATGAATTCCTGCAGACCTTTTTTTTCCCCTTGTTGTAAAATATAAAAGAAAAAGTACATAATACAGTACTGTAATAAAACTTGGTGGATCATTTTTAGTGTGATGGCCACACATCTGCGGATATTAAAAGTGAACTTTGGCGACTTTTCTTCCTTATCATAATATTGCCATCACTTATTTCCTTCCCTATTAACGTTTTATACCCCACCCATTCTATGACCCAACCCAGAATAAATCTACTCTAGGGAAGCCATGTGTGCTTATCTAAACAATGCAAGCAAGTGTAAAAGATTAAGACAAAGCTCCCAGTAAAAAAATGAGAATGTTAAAAGAATAAATAAAACTACCGAAAGTTTTTTTCAAGTAAATATATCGTTGCTTTAAATATTGTTTGCCTGTATTCACTATAAGCACAAAGATTTCAGGAAAAGAAACATCTCCTTCTGTAAAGTTTAATAAACCTGGATATATATTTGCTAATCCAGGAATATATATTAAGGCAGATATAAACTAACAGTGTTAAACAAATTATTTGCAAGATTTGCAGAAGTAGGTGATTTTGTTTCTGTTATAAAGATAATTGCTCCAAATGTTTCTTGTTTAAATGATTAAGTAGCCCAATATTTCTTGAGCATCCATTATATTTCATCTCTTGTGGCAGAAAGAGTTATTGTAAACGTAAAAAGGACATAGTAAAGAGCCAGTGGGTTAAAAACCAACATTCTAAAAGTGATATCCTATTTCACCCATGACCTTTGATATTTAAGATTCTCCAGCCAAATACAAACTTCAGAGGAAGACATTCTTTTGTGCAGTGAAGCCGGGAAGGGAATTCTGCGAAAAAAAAAAAAAAATTGGCATCCTCTGTGGTCTTTCCAAAGTGTTGCTTTTAAAAAAAAAAATCCTTAAAACAAAAATAAGCCAAATGCTATTGATTTGGCTTCTTTCTCTCTGTGTATTTTGACACAAAAATAATCAATCAACTTTAATTAGTTCTATGAACTGGATTCCTCATGGAGTGCAATACCGCTTATGAGTTCAATGGCTCCATTTCTCCGAATCTCCACCCTGGTCCTTCATTTGGAGATTTGTGAACTTGGAGCAGTGGTATGGCCAGCTGCGGTAGGAAAGGGCTGTTTGGAGTTCAATATGGAAATAAGGCCAGAGCTGGAGTGGGATCTTGCAGATTTTTACACAATGTTAGCCCACCCTTTCCCTGTGGAATAGGAATTATTGGCAAAGTAAACATCCTCTCATAGAATAAACTCAGCTTTTTCCTTGGAAAATATACATAATAGAAATGGAACATTCTAACATGCAGCTACAAGGAATGTGCATTAGGGTCCTGTTCAGATGGGCCAAAGCCTGCATCTTGAATCAGCACCACTGACTTATCCACATGTCTGTCTGGGTTAGTAGTTATGAGATCCTTTTCTTCATTTTTGTCTGGCATATTTGAAAGCCTATGGCATTCACTACACTATCTTAAGCAGTTGGTGAAAAGCAAAGTTGGATAGAATGTCCCCAAATTATCCACTAAATTCACTAAGAAAATAACCTGAGTAATTCAAGTAAAAAAAAAATCCATTACGACTCCTTTTTTCTCAATAACAAATTTATTTTTACTACATTACCCTGACATCTATCGTTACAGGATCCTGTATGAAGAATATAGCTGTTCTGAGTGATATTTTACGATGAAGAATAAAATTCATCATAGAATCTGTTTTCCTGTGTTGGCAACCTCGTTTTGGAGTTACTTTAATTAATTACCTACCCTTAAATCCTCTTAATTTGGAAACCGAACTAGTTCAATCACCTCAAAAGTTGTAACAAATAAGGTGAGAGATAGTGCTGAGGAAATCTGAGGACTCACAGATCTTTACAGGATTTGCTAATGGCTCTTTTGTGAGTGCTTATCTATTACAGATACTTTTATCCTTCTAAAATACAAATACTACATTCAAGCAAGTCTAAAAGAGATTTTTGATAAAATTTTCCTAGAATGATCAATTGAGATTTGGTATGCTATCAATGACTGAGTATGATAAGATTTTGGTATTGAGGTCTGTCACTGAGTTTTGTATTCTGTGATGACAATAAATCCCGTTGCATACAAATGGAACTAAAATTGTGCATTTTGCATGAGTTGCACAGGCAGCTCATCCTTTTGAACAATGTAGGCTTGTTGACCAGCTTTCTTCAAGAATGGGAACACTGCGATGAAAAATGGTTCTGATGCGCTCAGGCCACCACTGAAAAATATCTCTGGTTCATTCTGTAGTGCATCACTAGGGGCCAGAAGGAAAGAGATTTTTCTTTCCTCCAATGTGTCCACAGTGTTCTCTCTTCTCTGACAATATCTCCTCCACCCTGTCTAATGCACAGACAGATGATTCCAGGACACAAATGAAAGGAAACTAGTATGAAGTATATAGAATTGAGAAATATTACAAGGTATATTTTATATTACTCAGTTGTTCATCTTTTCCTTTCTCATACCCACCCTCCACCCAGCCAAACGTATGATCTTTCTAAATGCAATTCTATACTCTTGCTAAAGACCTTTCAGTGGCAATGCACTGCCTGTGGGACCAGTACAAACCTATAACAGGGCATACAAGTCTAAATATTACTTGGTTGCTACTTATCTTTTCCATTTCTCACATTATAATCTAGAAATACCAGATTACTATAATACTTCACGGCATACCACGATGAATCATGCATACTGGTGTCCATTGTGTTTCCCCTGCCTGCAAACTTAAAACCCTTGACCTAGCTGACTCATATTTCAAGACTCTGCTCATGGATTTCTCCTCCAGTTATCTCCCCAGGAACCAGTAGCTACTGCTCACACTGAAGCAGGAGCCCTTCCTGTTGACCCCATAGCACCATCTGCTGTCTTCCATTATAGCATGTATCATTCCATTTTCTCGTCTTTCCTATTTAGGAGGATGTGAACCCTAAAGGTCAAGGAAAATGTGTCGAACAATATTTTATTCATCTTTTGCTGCTCCCTTACCCCCTTCCAGAATAGGAATGGGGGAAGCAAGAGAGTTAGAGAAAAACAGAAGCAAATATAAATAAGAAGATACAGAAACAGAGCAATGATGTCAGGGAAACTATAGAGCAGAACTACTAGCTTATACTTAAACAAGCACCATTATATGAGATTCATTGGGTTTGCTTCTGTTACTTGCAGTCTGAAAGAATGTAACAAAATACAACAGACCATAAATGCTAATAGAATAAGTTTCTGGTAAGTGATAAATATCCTCTATGCTTCCGCGGCATACTTAGTCTTCTCCTTTTTCTCACCTGGAATGTCTGTCCCAATTCTCTATGCCCACTCAGACCTAACTTTTTAACCCTGGGTAAAATCCCATTGTCTCTATGAAATTTTCTACAATTACTGTAGGAAACATAATTTTTACCATGTCTCAAATCCTAGACCACCATCTCTTCCCCTCCTCACTCATCAATATTTTAAGGCTTCATGTTTATCTAATCTCAAAAAATCCTGTATCATTAAATACACTGTCAATTGTGTTGTGGCAAAACAACTGACATTTATATTTGCTGTTGATGGAATTAATGCTTAATTAAGCGTTTCCCTTTTCTCCATATATTCATAGACTTATGGAGAACAATTAGAAAAATTCAAATGTTTAAATTTGGTCAGATTTGAATGTACTTTAGACTTCCTTTACCCATCCAGCTGTTTATATAAAAAACTGGAGATTCAAGTGTCTAGGAGTAAATGGAGTTGTTTATTGACAGGGGAAAGCTTACTTCCCTTAAAGCGATTGAAAATATATTCTATGTTCAAATTTGCCACAAATTCTCTATGGGGACTTGGGCAAGTATTTTTCCTCCTTGGACTTGAATTTCCTCCCAGTAAAATGAAGTTATTGCACTAAATATAAGCGGAGTCTTCCAAATGTAAGAGCTCCATGATTGTTACACCCATAATCCCTTGATTTAATTGGGAATGCAGTATTAAATGATTAACGTATTTGTCTAAAGGTAGTTATTTGAACACGTGTAGTGAAGAAGGATCTCAGTCAACAACTCAAGGGCACAAGATGTATAAGTTTGTCTTTCTAGAATTGCCTACACTTGAACAGTATTGATGTCATGCTTTGTTCTACCTGGAGGCAAAAATTTACTCTCAGTTAATTTGGGGTTTCCTCCCTTAATTTCCCTAAACCATGCCTAACTTTGGGATTCACAGCACCAAAACAATGGAGTAGGGTGGAGGAACCAATTGCTCAATGAGAGCGTCACAATGGTATTTGCTGAGGTAACCCACATTGCTGCCTGGGTCCCTGCAGTTTACACTGGGTCATCCGGCCTGCAAGGCTCTTCAGAGACCACGACCTCTCCTCACATGTCAGAATGGAAACTGTTCTGCTGGTGCCATAATACTCTGGGTATCAAGGAACATTACAAATCTATCTCAAGACCCATATATCTAGGTATACCATTAATCAGTTCTTCACTAGGTTTGTACTTCTTCCCTGAAGCCCTCTCCCCAGTGGGTTTTCAACTCTCGTTACTTTCTCTCCCAACTGTCCTCCACCACTTTCAAATATATATTACCTGCAATAATCAAACAAGGAAAAAAAATATATAGTGCCTAATTCTGTTTAAGGTGCAATGTTAGAGCTCACTAATCGCTAAGTACTGCTATCATTATTTTTACTACTTTCAATAGGTAATGCAGACACATGGCTCAAAAATCACACACATCTATATAGATCTACCCAAACACACTCATATATAAATTTAAAGTAAAAAGCCTTCTTCTCTCCCAGGCTTCACTTTGTCCAGTTTCCCCTGTACATTTGAAAGAGGTAATCACTAAATAGTTATTGTTTATTTAAGACAAAAATAATGAAATAAACTTCAGTATATCTTTTAAGTAGAGAGTTTAGAAATATTAATTTTCAAATATTCATGTATATTTATAAAACTAGCATTAAAACATTATGTAATACTTCAAATATATGTGGAGCACTTCCACATACACTCATTTAAGTTCTTTAAAATTATTAACTAAGTTCTTTCTCATACAACTCTAGTAAGTTGTATTTCTCATACAACTCGAGTAAGTAACTCTTGATATTTCCTCTGACAGATAAGGAAACAGGCTTGAAGAGTTATACAGAAAGCAGAGATGAGATTTAAGTTTTAGCCCTACCACTAATACAGTTATTATAATTTATATCTGTATTGGTATATCTTTAAACAGTCTGTTTAATTGTTTTGATTTCATCATTACATTACAAAGAATCAAAATTACTATTATACTTTGAAATTCTTTGGCGTGCCTAAGAAATAACTCATGCAGAGTTGGATTGAATAGGAAGACATCCACAGACTCTTGTGTCCATCAGTAATAATCCAATATATGTTTCCATTCAATCTTTATCTTTTAAAACATTATTTATTTTAAAAAATCATTGGCAGCTGCATAAAATAAAAACCCTGACCTCCAAAAATTATGATAATTTTACACTGAAAAATGCATGTTATTCCTCTACATTCTCACAGCAGTTCTACTGACGTAACATTTTTATTAATACCCCTGTCTCTTAGTTTCATCCTTTAATCCACCTTTTGTGATATTCATATATCCTCTTAAGATGAAAAATATATAATGGCTTGCATCTTTTTAGTAAGCTCGAATGTCTCTCAAAACATTTTAGGATTTACACTTAAAAAAATTTAAAACATTAAATCATAGATTCATATATTATATAAATATACAGGTATATAAGCAATATATAATCTATAATGCCTAAATTATACTAAATATAATACAACCATCACAATCACATACAAGGAATTAAATTCCCAACCTACATTTCTAGTCTCATCTTTTACTCTGTGACTCTGCACCTGTCCAGGTATTCAATTATACTGAATTATTTGCTGTCTCCTGAATATATTTGCTTTCCATGTCTTTGTTTATTTTGATTGCTTCTCCACTGATATAATCCTTCCATTAACGTTCAACTCAAATATCAGCTACTCAACTTTCCAGAGTTAAATATAAACTGAATTTGGACAACTCCCAAGTACAGCAATGTGCTTCCATAGCAGTGCATATGTGATGTATTTTACACTTTATTACCTTGTTTCTTCCTGTGCCTATTAGATTCCTCATTGTTTTCTGCCATGGTACCTGGCACACAGTAGGTGCTTAATACAGGATTATTAAATCCATGAATGATGGTAGGCCAGCATACCAGCTCTTATTATCCCTGTGTAATGAATAAAGAGTTACATTCCAAAAATAAAAGTGGCTTGTCAGGGCTACAGACTTGCTCCTTCAGGTAACTGCATAGGTATATGGGTTCATGTGAAAGACAGCTTCCCGAATGTTTCTCATGATTTGTGATAAGCAAAGAAGAATGATAGCAGAGAAAATATCCAGATTCCTGCAAAGAATATGAGGGCCAACTTGGATGGACTGAGCTTTGCATACTTTAAATTTATATCCACAAATCTCAATGGGATCTGAACTACTTATCACATTTTCTTAGTCATTGACTCCAAAAATCTCTGCGACAGCTGTTCATATCTCTCCTTAATCCTCCATCACATGTGTGCCCCTCTTTACTCTCAAAATTTGATTCATCTTACTTCGATGAAAAAATAGAAATAATCATAAAAGATCTACAATCATTTCCCCATCTCAAAATCTGCCAACATGCCTATACCTATCCCTGTACGTACTACCTTTCTTCCTATTAAGTGGGTGAACTCCCATCCTCCTATCTGAGTTCAGCCCCTCTACTTCATATTTCCTTGATCTTTCCCATCAGCATCCTAACATGCTATAATACCTCCCAGTTACATAAAAGGTCCTTCCTGATCCTGTCTACTCCATCCATCCATCACTTCTTCTCTATGATTCCCTTTGTGTTTCAACTTGTAAAACAACTATATTCATTGCCTCCATTTTTCTCTTCTTATTTCTCTTTAACTCCTCCCCACAGGGTTTTGTCCATCATTTTCATTCACAACAACTCTTTTAAAAGTCACAAATGACTCCATTGCAGTAAGTTCAATGTCCAGTTTTAAGGCTTCATCTAAATAGACTTCTCATTGGCACTCAAAGAGCTGAAATACTTGCTTCCTCCTTTTTTCCCATTTGTCTCACAGGCCATTATTTTAACCTTTTCATTTAAAATAAAACTCTGATATAGAAAACCACAGTCACAAAAAAAAAGATTAATGAATTATTCTAAGTTAAACATCCTGAAAACCAAGTCAAAAAACAAAAATTTGCCAGCCGTCAGGAAGCCCCACCATATGCTCCATTCCAAACATAACTTCCTCCTTCAGTGCCTCCAAAAGTAACCATTAGCTTGACTTGTATATTAATTGCTTTTTTGAGTTTTTTTTATGGTTCTATCACCCAAATGTGCCTCCCTAGACACTATCAGTTTAGTCTTGGTTATTTTTCTGCACAATATGTGTTTGTTTTTTTTAAGATTTTCTTCTGTAGAATGCCTATTGAATTTACTTGTCCAGGGTTTTATTACATTGCAATTCATTATCTTATTGACTTTTGTTTTGTTTTGTGTTTTGACATGGGCAGGCACCGGGATTTGAACCCAGGGCCTATTGCATGGCAGGTGAGAACTCTGCCACTGAGTCACCATTGCCCAACCACAATATGTCTTTTAAGTGTCTTTTAACCTAAAGAGTCCTACTCCATCCCTTTCTCTTCTTTATAATTTATCTGTTGATGAATTGAGCCCCCTCTTCCTTCAATTACTCACTCCAAATATTGTCTTCTGTCATATCTTAGACATGCCAACCTCATACTCACATCAGGAACTTTATTTTTATGTCTACATGGAAGTGTTCTTCAACCAGTTTTCCATGTATTTCTCATTCAAGATATTCTGGTGTCTGTTCAAAAGTTACTTTTCAGAAAGGGCCTCCCAAAGACCTTATTTTATATCCCCAATATTCTTTGCCCCATGTTCTTTCCAACTTCATTATTCTTTAGAGCACTTGCCACTACATGAATTCATTTATTCATATTTGTGTTTAATTATTATTAATTAAATGTGTATTCCTCACTAGTGGGCAAGTGCTATCTAGCTCATTGCTGCATCCCCTGTGCTTTGAAAAGGAGTGTATGGATTGCTGGCATATTTATTCATGACATAAGATGACATAAGATGAATATAAAAGCAAGTTGCAATAGAGCCTCATTACAAGGAAGGGTGAGTGGATATATGTACAAATAGATATGTGATAAGGAGGGTAAGGGTGATCTTATTTTTATATCTGGCACCCCATTGACTGGCAAAGATTTAACATTCTGACATGACTAATTCAGGGTCAGCCTCTCATTCTGTCCTTATTTATCTCTGTACGACTCTCCCAGATAACGTTCTCAGAGAGAGGAAACCTGGGATATACTGTTGTCTTATATCTTCTTATCCAATTTTCTGGGCCAAGGTTTATAAAAACAGGAAGAATTCATAATGATAAGAAAGTCATGAAACAATGAATGAGACCTTCTAGACGTGAAATAATGAGTGAGACCTACTAAGGAGAAAAAGAAGATAGACTATGTCATTTCTCTGTGATGGTGAGAAAGACTTCTTGGGATATATTTCACACATATCAGTTGCATGTTCTGTTAATGTCAGGTCTCAGAAAACGAACATTACATATAAAAGAGACTTTTTGACTCAGGTGGCGCACTTCTTTTGCAGAACCAGTTGTGGCAGCAAGATCCCCAGGCATGCCAGCCTGGCACCATACCCATCAGAAGACGATAAACAGGCATACGTCTCTGTTTGATAACACACCTGGTATGATTTTTCCTTTAAAATGCAGCTCTCAGAAAGAGAGCTGGAGTCATTTCCTCTTTTTTGTTGGCAGGTTTCACTGGCTCCTGCCTGCCTGCTTTCTCCGTGCTTTCTCCCCTCAATAAATCTGTTAAACTTTGACTCGCTATCTTGAGTGGATTCCTTAACGACTCTGTGTCTAACAGTTACCACATGATTAAATTAAACAGCTCTTTATTTCCTGTATTTTTTTAGAGTAGCTCAGACTCTATTTCTTTTCAGTAGCTTTAAGAGATGCTAAGGGCTATTGAAGATTAGGGGAAATTCCACATATGATTAAGCTCCATTGGATTTAATACTTTATGTACTATCCTGCATACCTCATCAATTGTACTTGCTTATATGGCCAACCTCACTGCCTGAAACTGTGATTTTCTGTATATCCTCAAGACCTAGCTTGATCTTAAACAAAGTAGATGCTCAATGAATGCTTATTGGATAAATCTATACTTGAATGATTTTGTTAGTGCTAGGAGTTTGAATGCAACTTCATTTCAGAATGAAAGAGAATGTACTATATACTAAGGAGAGTCAGCATTTTGAAATTATTTTAAGATATTAATTAATAAGATTTTTTTCTTCCTTTAAAGGACAAACAGAACTTGAGGTAGTGCTATAAACCTAGTACTAAAAAAAGGCCAGCAGATTTAAATTCATTTTTTAAAGTATGATTTAACAGAGAATTATAATGTTAGAAAGGAGCTCCATGTTCTCGGCCTGATTCTTTCACACTCATATAATAAAAATATATTAGGAAAAGCACATATTTCAATAAATTACTTTTGTGTGTGTGTGTATGGTCCATCAATAAATTACTTTTCACCCTAGCTCCCACTACTAAAAACTCAATTTCATTTTTGTCTATAGATTTGGTTCTTCAAAAATTTCTTCAAAAGAATGTATTATTATTTCATATGTGTGTTTCAACTCAATGGGTTTGTAACCATGATATGAATTACTTAGAAAGTAGGAGTAGAAAAATTATTTGTTTGAGAATTTGCTGAATAATTTCTTTCTCCTTGATTCTGGTTCATTTTAACTTTTTAGTGTGGTCTTAGGGTCACAGCCCCCAAGATCTAAGCATTCTCACTTAAAATGAAAACAGATTTCAATCAAGGTTAAAGCTGGGGGGAATGGCTTTCTATTAAGGCATTGCTTTTTATTTCTGTGGGTACAAGTTTTGCACTTCCCAAGGGGTTGCCAGTAGAGTGAATCATGTTTGTCCTTAGCTTCTCACATCTCTGAGAGCATTATAAAGGCATGGGAATAAACTCAGTTTCTTTTTTATTATTGAGGAGAATTCTGATCCAGAACTGGTCACACTAGTTCCTGCTACTTATAGGAAGCTCAAATATTTGGCTTTGCTCCTATTATTTTAATTGAAATTTAATGCTGCATGACTTTGTCATGATGAAGCTCAAGGATCCAGTCAGGAGAGGCACATAATTCCTTTAGGTTCAAGGCATTAGTCTCAGAGAAAAAGACATTTGCAATTATTTCTACCTTGCAGTAAATTTAAATTCTGATTTTGTGTCACCCTCCAATATGGAGTTCAACTCAACTATTTGTAAACATTGGTATCCCATTCAATGGAGTTGTGCTCACCTCAATACCTACAGGGAGCACAACAATGGCAGATTTCAGATGAAATCAAGAGGCAACTGGCTATGAGGAAATACCCAGGGCTCAGCCCTTGCTTAGAGTCCATTCACTAACCTGTTGATTCAGCTGGACTCTTTAAACACCTAAATCCAGTAGACTTCTGAATGTCAACAGGGCTTTGACTTTTCAGTGAAGAGAAGCCTGAGAGTTGAAGTAGGAAAAGGTATGGAGGCTGGCATAGGGCAGGGTGTTTCCACTCCCATCATTTGTAGAGAGTCATTTTTGTGGTTTATAAGAAATGTCAAGCAGGGACTTGTAATTCTAGAATGATTTTGCATCAGTAGTTTATTTGCAACAGCAAGAGTCATTGTTACGGATTCTACATTTTTGGCTCTTGAACACCATTCCATAATTACCAGTAGGAATCCTATTAGCAATTTTGTTAGGTTGTATTATTTAGTTGGTCAAGTTTGTATTTTCTTTCCTCTATTCTTCTAGAGTCTCTCTCACCCTTGGGCCACTCCCAAGTTCTCAGACTCCTCATTCCTTAATTTACAGAGTAAGAACTGTAGTTTGTCCCAGGGTATGGATGGATGAGGGCTTAAGGAAGCCAGATGAGTTTTCACACTAAGTTGATAGAATCCTAACTGGTAAAATTTCAAACATCTGCTAGTCAATGGGGGAAAGTTTTCCCACAGTTGTGACTCACTTTCTACATGTGCAAATATTTAAGTTACAGGGGGCATCTTCAGAATTCACAGCCAAAGACAGATCTCCCAAATTTCCCACAGGCAGATTTCAGCCTACTTAATGGTTTAGGAATGCATACTTATTGTTTTTAATGAAAAGCTAACATCCAACTTACCAAATGTTAGGGAGTAAACATATCTGAG
Organism: Myrmecophaga tridactyla; assembly: GCA_004026745.1. Taxonomy (NCBI): domain Eukaryota; kingdom Metazoa; phylum Chordata; class Mammalia; order Pilosa; family Myrmecophagidae; genus Myrmecophaga; species Myrmecophaga tridactyla. Next base: position 20,090 of record PVIY010001941.1, read on the forward strand.
GAAATAAATGCAAACTTTGAAATCAGGCAATCTTGAGCAAAAATCCTGGCTCTGTCACTAACTAAATTCGTGGCTATGAAGAAGTTTACTTTAGCACTTTCAGGGGCTGGACCTTACTTTTCTCTTCTATAAAGTGGGAATCATAGCAGCCTCATGGATGTGAGAGAAATTCGGCTACAATTTCTAACAACACATTTATAGACAGGGTTGATTTCGCTAGTCGAGCTAACAAAGCAGGTGTCTCTTCCTCCCCGATGGCTTGATCTGGACCCTGAAACTTGGTTGATGAAAAAACTTTCCAGTTTAGAAGGTTATTCTTTGAGGATTACAATACTATTTAATAAGGTTGTTATGAAGCACAAATAAGAACATAAAATACATTGCATCATACCTGGACATAGTGGGCTCTTACTTAATAACTTAATGTTAACTTTTGTTACATTACTTAATGTTAATTTTTCTCCTTATGATGTTAGTAACTGCAATAAGGATAAAAAGCTTTCATTCAAATATCTGGGTCACAGTCAAAATATGATGAAGCTGGAGGTTAGATTGGGCTTCTGGGTACAGGATAATGCTCAGATCAGTCTATTCTGGCTTTGGCCTCAACAACAGTGGCTCAGTAAATACAGATTTGGTTACTACTGGGGGATAATTCACACAGCAAATTCACAAACAAGAGTTGTAGTAATTTACAATAAGAAACATTCCTAATATTCACTCAGCAGAAAAAAATTAGATTAAACTAGGTAGATTCATAAGAGAGTGAAATAAAAACTAGGAAAGGAAATTTGTTGGTCTTTAAAATGAGAGTTACCTGATATTTAGAGAAAGAATGAAGCCAATTGGGTTGGGATTAAGATACTTCAGAATACAGGGGTAAGGAAGACATTGCCTATATTTTAGAACTTTACCTATTCCTTGAGACCAAAAGAAAAAAGTTTTATTATGCCTAGAACCTAGGTTTTCTGTAGCACATGATCTAACTCAACCTGTCTGAAAAGATCTTTTAAACAATCCAAACACAGAGTCCAGAATAAGAATGAGAGCCTTTAAACCTGTATAACTTAATGTAATGCCTGGATACATCCCAGATTATATCAAGCAGATAATCAAATATTGGCAAAGTCCTTTGAGGTATTGGAGAAATTTATGGAACTATTTAACTTTAACACCAGAGAAACCCCAGTTACTATGCCAAACATTAGGGACACCCAAGTCAATAGGCCAAACCCTTGATCTTGAGGCTTGCTCTTGTGAAACTTATGTATATAGCAGAGAAACTTAGACTACCTATGAGTATACCTAAGGGTCACCTCCAGAGGACCTCTTTTGTTGCTCAGATGTGGCCTTTCTCTCTCTAAGCCCAACTCTGCAAGTGAAATTGTTAAGCTCCTCCCTGTGTGGGACATGATATCCAGGGATGAAAGTCTCCCTGGTGGCATGGGAGATGACTCCCAGGGATGAGCCTGACCCTGGCACTGTGGGATCAACAATACCATCCTGACCAAAAGGGGTAAAAGAAGTGTAACAAATAAGGTATCAGTGGCTGAGAGTGAGAGAGTTTAAATAGAGTCGAGAGGCTACACTGGAGGTCATTCTTGCACAAGCTTCAGTTAGACATTGCTACCTATCAAAACTTGGCCAAACCCCAATCAAAACCATTCTTGACAATCCTAAAGAATACTTAGGGCACTATATAAGATTCTACAAAGGTTCCATGCGCTAGGATAGCTCTTCAAAACCTACCACCTCCAGATGAGTCAATGGACCAGATAAATCCTGAAATGCAGAGGGGCCAGCTTCTCCAGAACGTCAACTTGTTCCATCCCCCTACCCCGCATTATTGACAGCCCCTTCCAATGTGAAAAAGTTAGAATGGACATAGCCCAAAAACCCCTAAAGAATGGGAGAAATGTCAATGATGGAGTTATACAGAAAAGGTCAAGTTTAACAAATGAGTATGAATGTTGAATCATTATGTTGATATTTCTTTTAGTCTCCAGTACCTTAGAGCAGCTAGAAATAAAAACCCAAAATCATGGAATTGCAACCTCTACCAAACTCTGAAATCTGTTCTACAACTAATTGTTGTGATGTATTTATTACAATTTATTGCTTTTATGTATATATGTTATTTAAAGAGAATATGGAGTATAACAGAGAAGATAGGATTTAACAAATGAGTATGACTGCTAAATCATTATATTGATATTTCTGTTGGTCTCTAGTGTCTTGGAGCAGCTAGTAGAAAAAACAAAAACTCATGGCACTATAACCCATATCAAACTTTAAAATCTGTTGTATGACTACTTGTTAAACTGTACTTGGAAATTTATTGCTTTTGTGTGTTTATCTTATGTTTCACAATTTAAAAAAAAGGTTTTAAAAAATGAGGTTTACCACATTTGTTAAGCGGATGAATCCTTCTTCATTGTAAGAATGGAGTTATCACATGGATTATAAGGACAACATATTACACAGGGAGCCAGAACTTTATATTCCCCAGACACTGCTGATGACACATTGCCAAAGGATCTTACTATTTTTCCTTCTCCTTTTTTATTCACCAATTCTCTTTCATTGTCACTTCACTCTTTCTTCTTTCCTTTCTTTCTTTTTTTTTTTTTGCTTTGTCTTTTTCTTTCTTTAGTCTTATCTTGTTCTCTCCATTTTCTTTCAAGACTAGATAAAATACAGTTCAATAGATTACAACTTTTACAAGTTAATAAAATCATTCTCCCAAGATCCTGTTCAAAGGCTCTCCTTGGCAACTCAAGTCACATTTTGACATTGTGAGTAGTATTTGTGGGTGGTGGATTTCATTTAATGCACAATGATTTTTTTTTGCACAGTGATATTGACTGATTTATTTCTTACAGTTAAGCTTAATTTTATATGCCAAAGACAACATGTTTTACTTCCACAATGTATATTAGAAATAAATTTCATCATAAGTTGATCAAACACATAGTACACTGAAGTGTACTATTCCAATAGAAATGAATGAGTGATATAACAATAATTTTCTATGGTGAAAAGGTTTCAGAGTTGAACCTAAGATGGTAGATAACCTATGTCATCTGTTTCTCCAAATATTCCCATTATCTCAAGACTTCTATGATTCAGCAAGCTGGTCATGGAAGCTCCCAGATCCAAAGGTGACTAGATTCTGCATTGAAGAACACAACCTGTCCTCTGATTAGAAATTGTTCTACCTGCTTCTGTTAAAGCTCCCAGACAGTATTTTTCTCTTTCCTTTCCTACTATGATCTAGCCTGGAGATTTCTACATAGAACATTTTGGTGTCTTCTGAAGTGTTTTTATTTGACTAACAACAGCATCTTCTATCTGCGTATGGTTGTTGTGGGGGGGATTAATGTGAGATAATACTTGGAAATCATTTAACAGGATGCCTGGAACATACTAAGTGCTCAGTATCCCTGCTTCCCCCATACACTAAACAGTAAGCACCATGAAAGCAGCATTGTATCCCAACATTTAATATACTACCTATAGCACGTTCAGCAGTCAGAAAAATAGTGATTGAATGGTGGGTAAATGATGACAGTGAATGGGGAATGAAAAATCTCTTTCACATGGATTTCTTCTCTTTTTTTAAAAGTTAAAATCCCAGTACCTTTCATCTTTTCCACCACAGAATTCCGAAGGGAAAGAGAGAAAACTGTCTGGGAGTCCAGAGGAATGGCCCAATCTTGCTGGTCCAAGCATGAGAGCTTTTGTTTTTTCCCTTTTTAAAAAAAAATCTTAAAGTCGTATAGACTAGCTTAATATAAAAACTGCTTTAAATTGTTCCAAGTTTATCCTTATTAATAGCCTCAAGACAGTTTTCTTTAAAACTTGGTCTATACCACCTACATGAGAATCGCCTGAATTCCTGGTTTGAAATCACATTGGGGAGCAATTTCCCTGCTTTATTGTATCACAATTTCTGTAGACAGAATCCCAAGTCGCCAAGTTATTTATTCAGTTATTTATTTTTGCACAATAAAGTTTGAGTGCCATTGCTTAAAAAGAGACAAAATTGCACATGGATGCTATGCAAGTTTGAAAGGATTTGTGTCCCCTAGAGAAGCCATGTTTTAATCCTTATCAATCTTGTGGGGACAACCATTTTACTTAATCCTATTCAATAATGTAGATTGGAAACTCGGTTAGGTTATCTCCATGGAGATGTGACTCACCCAATTGTGGGTATTAAACTTGATTAGAGATGTGACTCTACCCATTCCAGATGGGTCTTGATTACTTTACTGTAATCCTGTAAAAGTGGATGTATTTTGGAAAAGGCTTGAGATCTGAGACAGCCACCAGAATGACAAATCAGAGAGCCCACTCCATAAGAGACCTTTGGAGATGAAGAATAAAACATCCTTGGAAGAGCTTCATGGAATGGGAAGCCTGGAGAGAAGGCTAGCAGATGTTGTCAGGTTCACCACATGCCTTTCCAGTTGAGAGAGAAACCTTGAATTTCATCGGCCTTTCTTGAGTGTAGATAACCTCTTGTTGCTGCCTTATTTTGGACATTTCCATAGACTTGCTTAAGTCTGGACAACTTCACAGCCTTAGAGCTGTAAACTTGCAACTTATTTAATCCCCCTTTTAAAAAGCCATTCTGTTTCTGGTATATTGCATTCCAGCAGCTAGCAAACTAGAACAGATGCTAACCATAATTTATACTCAGGATTTTAAGAAGTTCATCTTCTATTAAAGGAAGATTAGAGGCAGACTTTTCTGAGTATTTAATCGCAAGGACTGGAGCAAGGATACAATGGCCACTAGCCAAGTGTGGCTATTTAAATTCAGAGTAATTCAAACAAAAATTCAAATCCAGTTTCTCTGTGACACTAGCCACATTTCAAGAGCTCAAAAGCCACTTACGGCAGGTGGCTACAGTTTTGTGTAACATAACATTTCAACCATCACAGAAGGTTCTATTGGACAAGTACTCTTCTGGAGAAAAGTGTCTATCTGACCTGAGATAGTGTCACTAAGGGTGTGGCACAGAAGCTAGGAGCACTCTCAAGACCCACAAGAGCATCCTCACGCCCAATTAGCACACAGGGTCAGAGGAGAGGAGAGGAAGTGGAATAATATAAACCAGGAACCAGGTCCTGGCAAGGCAGTTACTTCTCAGGAACAATGCTACCCCAAGCAGATCAGCACAAGTGGCCAGCTAGCCTTCTCTGTCATGACCACAGCAAATCTTTAGAGAAAGATGACTGAGTTTACAAATTTATTAAAGCTGAAATTCATAAAAGGGTTGGTTTCTTGTTGTATTAGAAACGATGCGTGGAAAGCAGCAGTTCAGGTAGAAACCAGAACTCGAAAGGAAGGAGGCCATGGGAATCAATTCAATCTGCCACAGAATCGAGGACTTGCAACAATTTTACCTATACAGGTATAAAGACCGTTAAAGCATCAAAATGAATACTAAATACGTAAATTGTGCCTTAATACAAAATAAATTAAAATGCACATTTCATTTAATCCTCAGAATTATCCTAGAGGAAATCACAGATTATCATGTGTAACAAACTTGCTATTTCACACCCGTAGAACATGAGCACAGAGTCAGCACAAATGTGGTTTATTTTCAAGAACAATGGCATTGCAGTCATGGGAATCCACGTTTTTTCACATTTCAAGCATCAACCTTCTTAGCCTATATGTCATCGGTATGAAAATATTCCTATTATCTGACCTTCAACTGGATCCTCAGTTACATCGTCTGAGACAGGGAAAGGACTGAAGCCAAACTTAAATGACAGGCACCACTATGGAGAGTCACAGCTCCTTATTTGAAGATGAAACAAAATATCAGAGACCCACCTGAGGATAATCCAGACTTCCGAAATTAGCAGGTGATAAATTGAAAATTCCAGATATTCTCTATCATCTATCAACAAAAACCACTTTCTTTCTGGTTTTTTTTTCATGTTTCTAATTTTCAAGGATTAGTTTAGGATTACAGGAAGTAGTGAATTTTAATTAAAAACAGATCGAATAGATTAGTGGACTGTAATTTAGAGCTTTGGGAAATGAAGCTCCACATTGATGCTAAATAAAATCAATGATTCCTAATATCTCCTTATAATTCTATGAACTTGTACTGTTCTTTAGCTAATTCCTCCTTTTATTATCTTGTATTTTTAACTTAATCCATGTATTTATAAAAATATTGCATGAATTTCCTATACAATTACAGCTGTATCAAATTATTTTGTAAGGAGTTCTATACTAAACAAAAATGTTATATTTATCTAAACCTTAGTAGCACATTGTTACTATTAATAGCAATCAATACTATTATAGAAGGTTTAATATCTAATTAAGAGGACAGTGCTTCAAGGATGAAAAGCAGCTCACAAATTCAGATTGTTTCAGAGTAACAGCAGGGAAGGAGAGTGCTTCAGAGAGGAGGGGTTTTGCTTATAAAAGAAAGAAAAGATTACACTGGTTTTCCTAAAAAGGAGCTGTTTTATAAAGTTGGGAAAAGAGTCTGGCTGAATTAAGAGACAAGATTCAGGGGTTCATGTAGTGATTTCATATGTAATTACAGCCAGGCAGGGCAGCTGGCAGCCACCTGCTTGGCGTCCCGCGTCACATCAAGCCCTTTCCTGGGGTTTTGGGGCGCCCTTCTGCCTGTGCGGCTGCCTCCTCCACTGCCTCGGGGGGTTCCCAAGCCCCCTTCAGTCCCTGCTTCTGCCGCCTGTGAAACCTCAAGGCTGTAGTGAGAAGGTGACAATGCTACTGAGTGAATGCGGTCTTTGCATAAGAATGAAGTAAAGATCTTAGGCAAGTTTTCTAAGAAGAAAGAAATTCAGAAACTGGATACTGATTATGGACTCAATTCTCGTCTCCTCCACCAAGCTTTTATAAACTTCAGAAATTATATTGTGCAGTCCCATTCCCTGGATGTGGACATTCACATTGTTTTGAATGATATTTGCTACAGTGCAGCTCGTGTGGATGATTTGTTTCTATTTTTCTTGAGACATGCAAAACAGATATTCCCTGTATTAAAAATGTAAGGATGATCTATCTAAAATCAGCAACTTATAATTACCACCTAACTGGTACCCAGAAGCCAGAGCCATACGGTGGAAAACAATATTCCATTCAGGACCCACGAACAGTGCAAAGACTTAACATGCGATCCAGAAATACTTGGTAGCAAAATCTGGAATGTACTGTGGTCCTTTAAAATTACTGGTACAGGGAATGCGAGGGTGGTTCAGTGGCAGAATTCTCACCTGCCATGTGGGAGACCCAAGTTCGATTCCCAGTCCATGCATTTCCCCAAAACAAACAAACAAGCAAAACAAACAAACAAACAAAAATTCAACAAATGGTGCTGCAATAACGGGATGCTTACATGGAAAACGTGACAAAAAAAGATAAAAGTACTGGCACATAAGATCTTTGAAAAGAGTAGTGCTGGTGGTGTGCCATGTGACTTGGTGACAGGTGAAGAACGTGTGACAGTGGAGCCAGATGGGAAACAGGCTTCCCATGTTGCTTGCACCATGCGCAGTGTCACAACTCTTTATGAAGTAGCTGTGTCCGATGGAACTGAAATGATTAAAGAGCTAGCCAAAGGATGGGCCTGGACCAGAGCACTTCTAGGACTCCCTGCTCAAGACGTCCACTTATATGGACAATCTGCTGCTATTGATCAGGCTACTAAGCTCATGTATGCAAGTAGGGAGGACCTGGAGGTTCAAAGCTATGAGAGTCTTACCTCTATATCTGTGCTTGAACATTCACTAGACTCCTTAGGTATCCTTCAACCTGAGGACTGCATTGCCTGTTTTAGCAAGAATGATATTTATTCTGTGAGTTGACAGATTAAAATCCAGGGATTGGAATTAGCTGTTACAGTTGGCAGTCTCTAACCTGGGGCCAGATTTGCTCAAGTAAAGAAGTTTAATGATACCAAAGACCCATGCAAAATCCTGGTTGCTAGAGATGCAACTGACATGGACTTAATTTGACCATAAGAGGAATTATTTTTCACTGTCTTTTAAAGCCCAGTATTAACGAAAAGGGAGAGAAAGAGATAGAACCAATCACCACCTCTCAGGCCCTGCAGATTGCTGGCAGAACAGATAGATTCAGCTCAAAATTTGAAGAAGAACTGGTTACCACAATGAATCTGAAGACCTCAGTTTATTAAAGGAAATTTTGTCTATGCCTGTGGATCCTATAAGGACAGCTGAACTTCATCCAACTGCTGAACAGATGAAATGCCTGCCTACCATCTCCCTGGTACTGTGCTTTCTAATGCCATTGATATTTTTGCAGGCTTTTCACAAGTTGATGGGCAATATTATGTCTACAATATGTGTGATTTTAAATTTTCTGCAGGCTTGATCCAGCATAGTCCATTACATGTATGGGTGAGATAAAATGTTTTCTGTATGGCTGCTATCGATAAGAAGCAACGTTTTTTCTGCTCGCCATTGCTGTGGTTTACCAGACAGTATAACAGGAACGAGCCCCTGACCTTTACTTGGTCATGCCATTTATTAAATGGACAGTAATCCCATCTAAAAATATTAAAAACCTCATGGATCTTGAAGTTGTCCATGATGTCTTGGATCTCTATCTGTGGCTAAACTAGTGGTTTATGGATATGTTTCCAGATGCCAGCCTTATTAAAGACCTCCAGAAAGAACTAGATGACGTTATCCAACATGGTGTACACAACATCACCAAACTGATTAAAATTTCTGAGACACATGAACTATTGAAATGGGAAAGCATGTCAGGAACCTTAAAGTACAAAGCTAGAAGAATGTGCAGCACCAAAACTTTAGGAAATAGAGCTGCTGAGTCACCCATATCTGATGCAGGAGAGAAACCCCTCACTTCCACTGGTGCAGCAAGGACTTCTCAGTTCTGTTATGCTGAAACAGCTAGAAGAAGAATAGTTGACACAACAGACAGAATGTAACAAAGAAAGAACAGAATCTGAGAGTTACTCAAAAGGGACACGAAGAGAGAAAAATGAACCTGACCCAGACTAGTTTTATTTTTTAATTTTGCAAATTAAAGTCTATTTTATAGACTTATTAAACATCCTCACCTGGGGAATTCCTGACATTTGCTTAAACAAGAGGGTCTCCCAATTTAATAAGCCAAGGCCTCAATCTTGAGGCTTGCCCTTGTGAAACTTATTTCTGTAGTAGCAAACTGAACCTTCTTATAATTGGTGCCTAGGAGTTATCTCCAGAAAATCTGTGCTATTACTCAAATGTGGACTCTCTCTAAGCCAAACTGTGGCCTTCCCCCCATGTGGGACATGACTTCAAGAGGTGTAAGCCTGGCCCTGGTATTATGAAGCATAACTGGCCCTGGCATTGTGAGACACAAGTCTCAGGGATAAGCCTGGCCCTGGCATTGTGGATTAGCAGACCAAAAGGGGGTAAAGAAATGGAGTTTCAATAGCTAAGAGATTTCAAATTGAGTTGAGAGGCCATTTTGAAGGTTAACCTTATGCAAGTTCCAGCCAGATATTGCAAACTGCCACAATATGACCAACCCCAACCAACAGTATTCCTGGAAACTATGAAAAATATCCTGGGCTCTATAAAATTTTACTTATTGTTTGTTTTCCAGAAACTTAAAACCTCCAGATTGTACCAATGCTAGAGAAGCTCTGAAACCCAGAAATACTGGGCTCTCCAAGAATAACAATTTGTTTTACTGTTTCATCCTTCTGCTCTTTAATGACAATGCCCCTTTTCAGCCATGAAGCAGTTAGAGGAGTTCTCACCCAGATATCCCTCAAGATTGAGAAATAAACTATCAAATGAGGGGAGGAAATGTAACCAAGATTAAGGGATGGTTTTGATCACTGAATCATTATATAATTATTCCATTTTGTTTTCTGGTATATTGGAGTAGGCAGAGGGGAATATCTGAAATCCCTAAACTATAATTCAGCTGTCCTGATATCAGATACAATCTGAAATGATTGTAAAAGCCCTTATCTTGTGCCTTTGTGACTGGAAGAGCTGTTACTCTTTTTATCTGGTCATTTTCTTGCAGTGCAAAGGCCTTAATGCTAATAAAGAATTTGAAGTCAGCCATTAACCAGTTCCAGCCCATTACATTTGTCAATCCTGTTAGCTGGACTCTGCTATTGAAAAGATAACTCTCCTCCCTTCCTTTTGGCTTATACCTTTAGTATTGAAATGATAACACTGTCTCCTTTTCTGCTTAGAGCTTGCTCTTTGAAATGTAATGACCTTATCAGGCCTTGCTAAAATCCATAAAACCTCTAATACCCTAAACTCAGGGAGACAGATTTTGGGCCAATAGGCCATCGGTTCTCCTACTATATGCCTAGTAATAAACGTTTCTCTCTTTGAAAAAATTCAAAAATATATAAATATATATTATGAACATGGTATTTAAACAGTGGGGCTCAATGACTTATCAGAATATTTGAAGAAGAGGTAAGGCTAAAACTCCTATCAAAAGTCACATTTGAAATACATGATTTATTATTCGTTGTTATTTTCTTTCCTTTCTTTATATTATACATTTTCTTTGTTTTCCTTGCATAAATCAATCAAGTCACCAACTATTTATTGAATGCATGTCCTAGGCAAGGCACTCTGCTAAGAACTGTGAGATCCTTGCCATCAGAGAGCGCATAACTTAGTTGATGGTGGGAAATGAGGGGAAATAAAAAATATTTGAAATGAGAGTCAGGACATGACTGAAGAAGTTCAAAGCAGTAAGTGAAATGTCATGAAGCAATTCCTGTTTCACTGCCTAAGGAAACATTTAGATGCTGAAACCTAGCAATTCAGTGGAGAAAGTGATCCTTTCAACTTTGGATGATTGCAGAAAAATTTGTTTTTAATTTTAATTTATTTTACATATACTATTTTTATTGAAGTATGATTTGCATAAAATAAAATGCAAGCATTTAATATTCCATTTTATGAATTTTGACAATGGTATACTCCCAGGAAACTACCACCAAAACAAGATATCAAACCTACCCATTGCCCCAGAAAGATCTCTCATGGTCCTTTCTAATCAATTGCCAATCCTCTATCCTGTTCTCATAGGCAAGAATTTTTTGATACTTTTCCACCATAAATTAGTTTTGCCAGTTTTGGGACTTATAGAAATGAGATCATAGAGTACAGCCTTTTTTATTTCTGGATTCTTTGGATCAATAAAAGCTGTCTGAGATTCATCCATGTTGTTGCATATATTATTACTTTGTTCCCTTTTGAGGCTCAGGAATAACACTATTGTTAATTCCTTGGTTATCTGTCCAGATATTTTATTCTTAAAGAACTTTTCTTGAATTTTAGCTTTAATAGAAGCTTGTCAAAGATGGACTGAGTGCAAAAGTTCATCTTTCCTCCCTCCAAAGAGTTTAAACAAATAAGAATAAAATACAAATACATATAACTGACAGCACAAAGTTCCTGCAAGAGGAGGCAAAATAAAGGAAGAACAAAATGTTTGGAAAATTGCTGTAGCAGTGGGCAGTGGGCAGCAAAATTTGACAGTGGAGGCCAGAGAGAGGCTACTATAGTTTGGGCTGTACTAATAACTTCAGAACAAAAAGGAACCTACTGTGCTTGACCATGTGTAAAATAATATTCAGAGGGACTTAGAATTCCAGTGAAGACTTTTGAACTACTTAACTATGATATGATAAAGAACCTAGAAAAGTAAAAAAATCAGTAAAGGAAAGAAAATGCCTGCAGTTGGAACAAACAAGTTGCACAGGAAATAAAATGTAATCATGGTACATTAACTGGCTAAGCAATAAACCACACTTATATAATCATAATCAAGTAGACTGAGTACTGATAGAACCAGCATTATAGTCTATTTCTATTGGGAAAGTTAAGAAGAGAAAAGAGAATGAGTGGTATAAAACTATAAATTCTAATCTTCCATAATATGAAATAAATATAAATTGGTAAATAAAGAAATGTGCATATATGAGTGGTTGTGTCTGTCTGTAAGTTAAAAACATGGACACAGAGAGTGGAATCAATTAAAATAATTTAAGCAGGAGGGCTACTCTTTTTCATTGTAAATTTTATAGTGTATTTGACTCTTGAAGCTACGTATATACATTACTATGTTAAAAATACAAATTATTCAAACAGAAGAAAAAGTATTGATGCAAACATTGTATGATTTAACAGTTAGCCAAATGTATTTAATTTAAAATATATAAACACTGAGACTAGCTTTTATACTTTTTTATAGGGTGTTTGTTTAAATTGGAATAATTTTGGCGATTTTATATCATACTTTTTTTCTCCTCTTACTGATGATTAAAATAATTCTAAATCAGCACAACAGAATCACCTCCTATAACTGATTTCACTTCTCTGCCATCATTCTTGCAGTGGGGTACAGGGAAAGGAGGTGAGTGGAATCACCGTCCTGGAATTGTGGAAGGAGCTGGTTATAAAAGTGGGCTTGTTACTAAATCCTTCAGAACAAATAAATAAACCTTTGAAGGTTAAATTCTAAAGATAGACTGCCTCAGTTCTTGCACACAATCTGATAAATTCTTTTATCAGTCCCCTGAATCAACTTCAACATACAACAATAAATACAAGGATTCTTCAACTTGGGACTTCATGAAGGCAAGAAAAGCACTTGCCTGGAGTGAATAAAAACCATTCAGTAAAAACAGCTGCGTATGGTATAGTTATACCTGTACATATAAATGAATGAGACTGAGATTTACAGCGTGGGAGCTATCAGCCCAGTACCTCCTCGCTAAGTAATTAATGACAGCCTTCAACAGTTTTCTGCTCGGGTCTGTATCCTCACGTGGGATCTGACCTGCATTGGAATGTTCTTGCTTCAAAGCCTCTCTGCTGATCAGACAATCCCTAACCCTGGGAACGCTGCCGCTCCTGGCTTCTCTAAGTGTAGTCCTCTGTGGGTGCAGCCTTGTCAAAGCTTGTTTTACAATTCTTTTTTTGGAATAATTTTCTGTGGGATTGCAGCATTTCTTATATATGGCTATTAAAGATTCCCTAAACAAAATGATTTAGGTCATTACCATTTAATCCCTTCCTACCTAGCATTTTATGGACTGCAGTAGTCTGAATCTTCCTGATATTTATATTTTTTCACTCCTTAGTTAATATATGAAGTTTAATTTTCGTATTTGATCATTTAAAATTTAAATATAAATTTCATGTTTGGCTTTGTCATCATGAATAAGATGTAGTTTTTGCCCTCAATAAGCCTAGAGCAGAGAAAAGACAACTGAGGAGGCACCTTTAATACAGCTTCCTCTGCACTGTGATTTTGATGGCCAAAGGTGCTAGGGTGGCTCGTAAAAGGGCCCCTGAACCCAGATACAAGAGAGCATCAGGGTGGCTTTCTGAAGAAGTCAAAGACTAATTCTGATAACCATTCCAAACTATAAGAGTTACTTTAGTTTGAAAAAACATCCACCTTAATTCCTGCTAATTTCTCACCCTCTCCCCTATATTCCATTGAACTCCCAATGTACAAACATTTTTCCACCTTCTTCTTTGGCATGACTTCTCTTTTGAACCTGGATTCTTGGGAAGATTTTAAAGAGATTGCTACTATAAGAAATACCAATGATCTCAGCCTGAATCAACTGCTTAAGAGAATAAATTGTGTATAAAGATCCATGCCTTTGAATCCAGGATTTATTGGAGACTCCAAAGTAGCATTAAAAAAATGAACAAACTCATATCTTACTTTGGTGTGTGACACTTAAGGATGGAAACTACAACTTGCTTCTTTATGTTTGCTCTGCTCCCCACAACAGTATGGAAATGATACGACTGTAGCAGAAAAAAGAACTTAGTTTCATTCCCAATCTTTCTTCAGCCCCTTGAATAGCAGGGAAAGAATGGTATTCTTAGGATTTACATAACAAAATGTGTTGGTACACATGAGCAAATTACATTAAAAATATTTCTCTATATTTTAGAGGTGCCTGGACACAGGAAATATTTATTCCATAAATTTTAAAATACAAGAAATGCCATTGGGGTGGGATGTGTGGTATGTGAATGTGTGTGTGCCTATGTGTGTGGAGTGGTTGTGTATTTGTGGTTGTGTACGTATGGTGTGGTGTGTAGTGTCTGTGATGTATGGTGTAGTGTGTAATGTGTGTACAGTGTGTGTGGTGTATGTGGGGTGGTTGTGCATGTGTTGGTATATATATGTGTGTGGTATGTGTGTATATGTGGTGTGTGTGTGTGTGGTATATGTGTGAATACTCCTCCTAAGTCTGAATATTCTGCCACTGGTGTCTGTCAAAATAATTTGCTGTAGTAAGCTGAAAGATGAAAAACAGAATGCATGCAAATTGCTCCAAAACAATACAAAAAGTAGCAGGGAAAGGTGTATTAAATGAGTTAAAAAAAAGAAAGGAGAGGAAAAAGGGGAATTGACTGCCTTATGTAGCCTTTGGTATTTAATGTAACATACCTGGTAAGTACTAAATATAATCCTCTCTAAAGAAATTAGATCTAATTTATAAGATTTAACTTACATTTTAGCTCCAGACATCTACCAAATTATTACGTTCACGCCCAAATCAATATAGTGGAATTAAATGGTAAAATCTGTGAAGCTTTAGCCTGATATATAATACATATGCTATGACTATAGCAGCATGCTCGTGTTAACTACATTCCTTGATTTTTATGAGAGGTAACTTGGAGAACAATTCCAGGAATCACATCCACTTGTAAAACCAGGAAAGACAGAATGCGAGGGAGAGAGACTAGGAAACGAGTTCTATGAGGAGTCAAGGGGTCCAATAACAGACCCAGCATGTTTACCACACTGTAAAATGTTCTGCTCTATGACAGATTTATGAAAAAAAGCCACTGAAGAAAGGACCTAGAATCAGTTCTTTGAAAATGTATATGCTTCTAAATATTCTTAGTGTAATGAAAGCTAAGAGGTGCTCCTTCTGAAATGCATATATGGACCTACAGAGCATATGTGTACCACAGTCACTTCGGGCAATTGGGCCATCCCTCTGTAGTGTTGCTGAGGAGCTTCAGAAGAGCACCTGGGACAGAGGTCCAGGGCATCAATAGGACAAGGACAACATCATGAGAGATGAGAGTGAGAAAGAGAAGAGAAAACACAGGGCGCAGATTGAAGTGGTTATGATGGAAAACAAAATCATATTTCACCTTCTTGATCATCTCTGATAGAATGTTGGTTCCACAACAGCAGGAGTATTTGTCTATTTTGTCCAGTGCTATTTCCACAAGCATAAAACAGATTCTGATGCCCTGAAGCTACTCAATCCATTTTTGTTGAACAAATGGTCAACGTTTTATTTAGGAAACGAGTTCACTTCACTCAATAGGATGTCTTCAAGTTTCATCCATGTTGTCACATATATCACAACTTCATTCCTTTCCACAGCTTGATAATATTCTATTCTACACACACTCACACACACACACTCACACACTCACACACACACACATCAGATTTTGTTTATTCATTGACCTATTGATGGGCACCAGGGTGGCTTCTGTCTTTTAACAATTACGACTAATGCCACCAGGAATATTGGGATGAAAATATCTGATAGAGTCCCTGCTTTCTATTCCTTTGGGTACATACCTGGAAGTGGAATTGCTGGGTTGTATGGTTATTCTATACTTAACTGTCTGAGGAACTGCCAAACCATTTTCCAGAGCGGCTGCACCATTTTACATTTCACCACATTTGTTCTTTTCTTCTCTTTTTATAAATAGTAGCCATTCTAATGGGTGCTGAATGCTACCTCATTGTGGTTTTGATTTGCATTTCCCTTCTAGGTAATGGTGTTGAACATCTTTTCATATGTATACTGGCCATTCATATACCTTCTTTGAAGGAATGTCTATTCAAGTATTTGCCCATTTAAAAATTTTTTTTCTGTCACTGAATTGTAGGCTTTCTTTTATATTTTGGATTTTAAATCTTTATCAGATACATAGTTTCCAAATATTTTTTTCCGTTCTGAAGATTGCCTTTTTACTTTAATGATGAAGTCTTTTCATGAGCAAAGGTTTTTAATTTTGATGAAGTCATTTGTCTATTTCTATTTCTTTTGTTCCTCATGCTTTTGTTGTAAAGTCTAAGAATTCATTGCCTAACCCAAGTTCCTGATGATATTTCCTTGTTTTCTTCCAGAAACTTTCATAGTTTTGGTTCTTATTTAGGTATTTGATCTATTTTGAGTTCATTTTCAAAAACTTTTTTTTTCATTTTTAAAAATATTTTTATTGACAAATCATCACACACATATAGTCCACACATGGTGCATAATCAATGATAACATTACCATGCTGTACACTCATTATCACAATCACCCCTAGACCACTTGCATCACTCCAGAAAAAAGAAACAAAAAGAAAAAGCTCATACATCTCACCCCCTCACCCCTCACCCTCATTGACCACCAGTACACCAATTCACTCAACCTATTTTACCTCCCATACCCCCATTATCTATCCTTTTCTATCCATATTTTCCCACTCATCCATCCATACCCCAATAAAAGGAACATCAGACACAAAGCCCCCATAACCACACACTACAAAAGCCACATTGTTACACAGTCATCTTTAATAACAAAGGCCACCAGCACACAGTCCAACAGCCCCAGGCACCTCCCTCCAGCCACTCAAATACACCACAAACCAAAAATGGACATCTATATAACACACAGAGACAATCTCCAGGACAACCTCTCGTCTCCCTTTAAATCTCTCAGCCACTGAGACTCCACCTTGTCCCACCTCTCCCCTCCCTCCTCCAGCCAAGAAGGCCCTCTCAATCCCACAATGCTTGGGCCTGGCTCATCCTGGGAGGCCTGCGCTATGCTGCCAAGGAGACCCATACCCCTGGGAGTCATGTCCCACGTGGCAGGGGAGGGCAGTGAATTCACCTGCCTAGTTGGCTTAGAGAGAGAGAGAGGCAACATCTGAGCAACAAAAGAGGTTCTCTGGGGTGACTCCTAGGCATAATTATAAGTAGGCTTAGCTTATCCTTTGCAGGAATAAGTTTCATAGGGGCAACCCCAAGATTAAGGGCTTGAATTGGTTATTCCCACTGCTTGCAAGAATATTAAGAATTCTCCAAATGGAAAAGTTGAATATTTCCTCCTTTCTCCCAAGATCCCCAAGGGGATTTTGCAAATATTTCTTTATTCACTGCACACATTACTCTAGTATATATCAGGGCATCACATTAACCTGGACAAGCCAACGATATCTTACGTCCTATTCAATATTTCATGTACTTATGGTGTTCAACTAAATTGACTATGCAAGTTAAATTAGGTAATGCATTACCCAAAATATAAATTTTGCACCAAATAAACATATCTCCCTTTGGTCTCACACAGAAGTTGAATTCTAAAATATGGATGATGTCCCATCCTTTACCCTGTATTCTGACCTACCCCAGTCCTGTCCAGATCAGCTTCATCCATATCTCTAGTCCAAGTCTGATCCCTTTTCAACTTTTAAATGGTTCCTGTATGGGTAATGCTGACTCCCATGGCTTCAAAGCTCTAACTCTGAGTTTCAGGTGTCACATAAATACCCGAAGTTTCTGAGAATGACCAGATTATAAACAAACAGCTCAGCATCTCAGAATTTAGAAATAACAGTTACAACTCCTAAATATATGTGACTGCTATAAGAGCTTACAATCTGTGAACCTTTACAATGGGCCTAAACCTGAGAATCCATGCTCTTGACTTCAATTCACTGAGTTTTTATATTATAGTTAGTCCACAGGAGTGAGGCATAAGTAACATTTGTCTTTTTGTTACTGACATTTCATTCAACATACAATCCTTAAATTTCATTCACATAGTTGCATGCCTCACAACTTCATTCCTTCTTACAGCTGCTTAGTAGTCCATTGTATGTATATACCATAGTCCCCCTTTCCCTTCCTCAGTCGTTGTACCCTCAGGCCATCTCCATCCATTGGGAATCTGAACACTGCTGCCATAAATACTAGTGTGCAAAAGTCCATTCATATCCCCATACTCAGTTCCTCCAGGTATATACTGTGCAACGGTGTTGCAGGATCATATGGCAACCCCCACCCCAGCCTCCTGTAGAACCACCACACTGCCCTCCAAGGGCTGCACTTCTCAATACCGACAGCGAAAAGGTACATCTCTTTCTCCACATTGTTTCTAGCATTGTCTCTCTGTTTATTTTTAAACAGTTAGATTCACAGATCATACAATCCAACCTAAGTGTATAGACATGCCTTCACCACCCTAATCTATATGAAGACATCTTTTCTTCCACAAAGAATCCACACCCCTCTCCCATGTCCCCCACCTATTGGCATTTAGTTTTGGCATAATGTCTTTGTTACATTCAGTGGAAGCATATTACGATGTTACTGTTGACTATATATCCTAGCTTGCATTGACTGTACTTTTCCCTACATACCAATCCATTTTCAATACCTTGCAGTGTTGACATTCACTTGTTCTCCTTCATACAAAAACGTTTCTATATTTGTACAATTAATTACCATCATTGCCCACTCTAGGTATTTCTGAGTTATATCGTCTTAGTCTTTATCCTTTATCTTTCCTTCTAGTTTCATACATGGACCCAGCCCTTCTCCCACAATCATATTCACATTGTACTTAATTCAGTGTACTTACATTGTTGTGCTATACTCAGGTACTATTGTGCTATCCATTTCTGAATTTTTAAAATCAGTCCTGGTGCACAATCTATATTCCTTCAGCATCAAATGCTCAATCTCTATCCTATTTCTATCTCCTGATAACCTGTGATCTTAACTACAACTCTCCTCCCTCTATCATTCTCATATTCAGCTTCACTCAGTGTACTTATATTATTGTGCTATACTCTGGGAGTATTGTGCAGTGAATTTCTGAATCTTTGCAATCAGTCTTGTGTACCTTTAGCTTCAATTACCCAATCTCTACTCTATTTCTATCTCCTGAAACCTCTATTCTTAACTGAAATTCTCCAAGTTCACTCATTAATGTTAGTTCATATTAGTGAAACTATACAGTATTTTTCCTTTTGTTTCTGGCTAATTTCACCCAGCATAATGTCCTCAAGGTTCATCCACATTGTTACATGCTTCATGACTTTATTCTGTCTTACAGCTGTGTAATATCCCATCCTATATATGTTCCACAGATTGTTTAACCACTCATCCACTGATGGACAGTTTGGGCTGTTTCCATCTCTTAGCAATCATAATATGCCACTATAAACATCAGTGTGAAAATGTCCATTTACCTCCTTCCCTTCAGTTCCTCTGAATATATGCTTAGTAATGTGATTGCTGAGATTTCTATTTCTGCAATTCTTTATTTAGTTTCCTGCAGAACCACTAAACTGCCTTCCAGAGCAGTTGTACCATTTTACATTCCCACCAACAGTGAATAAGTGTGCCTCTTTCTCCACATTCACTCCAGCAATTGTCATTTTCAGTTTTTTTTATAATGGCCATTCTAGTTTAGGTGTGAGATGATATCTCATTGTGTTTCGATTTGCATTTCCCTAACATCCAGTGAAATTGAGCATCTTTTCATGTGCCTTTTAGCTATCTGTATTTCCTCTTCTGAGAAGTGTCTGTTCATTCTTTTGACCTTTTTTTCCATTGAATTGGTTATCTTTTTATTGTTGAGTTGAAGACTATCTTTATAAATTCTGGATATTAAACCCTTTTCTGATATGTGGTTTCCAGATATTGTCTGCCATTGCATAGGCTTCCCTTTTATTTTTCTGACAAAGTTCTTTAATGTGCAAAAGTGTTTAATTTTGAGGAGATCCCATTTATCTATTTCCTTCTTCAATGTTTTTGCTTTGAGTGTAAGTTCTAGGAAACTGCCTCCTATTAAAAGATTTATAAGATAAATCCTTACATTTTTTCTAGAAGTTTTATGGTCTTAGCTTTAAAGTCTAGGTCTTTGATCCATTTTGAGTTAATTTTTATATAGGGGGTGAGATATAGATCCTTTTTCATTCTTTTGCATATGAATTTAAAGTACCATATATTGAAGAGGTTGCTCTGTCCCAGGACAGTTGGCTTGATTGCCTTATCAAAGATCAATTATCCAAAGATGAGAGGGTCTATTTTTGAACATTCAATTTGATTCCATTGGTCAGTTTATCTAGCTTTATGCCAGTACTATTCTGTTTGACTTCGCTTCATAATATGCTTTAATGTCAGGTAGGGTGAGATGTCCCACTTAATTTTTCTTTCTCAAGATATTTTGAGCTATTTGGGGCACACTGCCCTTCCAAATAAATTTGGTTATTGGTTTTTCTGTTTCTGCTAAGTAAGTTTTTGGGATTTTTTTTTTATTTTAGTTTTGGGGATTTTTTGTTTGTTTTTATTATTATTATTTTTTTTTTTTAGTTTTTAGGGTTTTAATTGATACTGAATTGATCTATAAATTAATTTGGGAAGAACTGACAACTTAACTATATATAGTCTTCCAATCCATGAACACGGTATGTGTCTCCACTTATTTAGGTCTTCCATGATTTATTTTAGAAATTTCTTGTAGGTTTCTGTGTATAGGTCCTTTATATCCTTAGCTAAATTTATTCCTAAATACTTTATTCTTTTGCTTGCTATTGTCAATGGAGGGTTTTCTTGATTTCCTCCTCAAATTGCTCTTCACTAGTGTATAGAACCACTACTGATTTGGGAGCATTGCTCTTGTACCATGCCACTTTGTTGAACTCATTTATTAGCTCTAGTAGCTTTGCTGTAGATTTTTCAGGATTTTCAACATATAGTATCATGTCATCTGCAAACAGTGAGTTTTACTTCTTCCTTTCCTATTTGGATCCCTTTTCTTTTTCTTGTCTAATTGCTCTGGCTAGAACTTCCAGCACAGTGTTGAATGAAAATGGTGACAGTGGGCATCCTTGTCTGGTTCCTGATTTAGAGGGAAAGGTTTCAGTCTTTCCCCCTTGAGGATGATGCTAGCTGATGAGATTTTCCATGTCTGTTCAAATATCCTGAATTAGTTGTTTCAACTCCTGTGTCTCATTTGAAGTGCTGACTTTCTCCTTTGACGGGACCATATCTTCAATTTTCCTAGTATGACTCATTATTTTTTGCTGGCATCTAGGCATTTGACTTCTTTAATTACTTTATTCTGGAGATTGTTTTCAGTATTTTACCTAGGGTTTTCTTGCTGGATGGCTTATTTCTCTATCTGCTCTTTGACATTCAATTCAATTTATTCTAGACCTCTAGTGTAGGTTCTGTTTAACTGATCAGAATTCTTAAGTTTTTGCTTTTCTGTTTCTTGCCCTGCCTATAAGGAGCATTTTTATTTTCCTCAGATATTATAAACCCCCCCAGTCAGATTTTTCCAGGCCAGGCATACCCTCATCTCAGGAGGAAAGAGTAGCCAACATCAGTTTTCCTTGAGGATTGGACCAGCAATTAAAGTCTTAATTGTCAGACTTTTAAGCCTCTAGACTCTGTGCTTTTTCTATCCTACCCAGCATGTGGCACCTGTCTGCCTGTGGCTTCCCACCAGCTTAAAAATGATGTGGTGCCTTTCACTTCAGCAGACTGTCCCTGTGAGGGGTGTAGTTGAGACAGAGGTATTTCCAGGCTCTATGTGCCCCCTTTTCTTGGGGTCCAGCCCTTAAGCAATATTTTGGGCTGTCCAATTTAAAAAGCCCCAGCTTTTATTTTTGTTTACCATCAGCCCCACCCCTACTCTGCCTTGGGAAAAACTCCTGGTTCCTATAGTGCTTTTTCCAATTTTATCTGTGCTGGAAGCCTGCTTTCAGTAGTCAGAATTTGTTCATTAATTCTGCAATTGGAGCTTGATTAACCTTAAGCCTTTCTTATTAGTAATGTCTGTTTCCTGTAAGGGGGACTTACAGTTCTGTGTGGGATCTCAATCGTTCCACCTGGTCCAGACTAGTGTATGCTGTGTGTCCTGTCACTATTCCCCCAGCAATTGTTCTGTACTGCTCTTGGCTATTTACTAGCTGTTCTGGAGTTGAGTTAATTTTTGTATAGTTTAAGGCAGGGATCCACCTTCATTCTTTTGCATTTGGACATCCTATTTTCCCAGCACCATTTTTTGAAGAGACTATTCTCTCCTAATTGTGTGGACCTAGCACCCTTGTCAGAAATCAGTTGGCCATTGATGTAATGGTTTATTTATGGACTCTTAATTAAATTCCATCAGTCTATATGTCTGTCCTTGTGCTTGTGCCATGCTGACTTGATCACTGGAGCTTTAGAATAAGTTTTAGAATCAAAAGTATACACCTTTCAACTTTATTCTTCCTTTTCACAAAGGTTTTGGTTATTTGGGACCCTTTGCTCTTCCATACAAGTTTGATGATTAGCTTTTCCATTTCTGCAAAGAAGGCTGTTGGGATTTTTTTTTGTAATTGGTTGAATCTATAAGCAGATTTGAATAGAATTGACAATATCTAGTCTTCCAACCCATGAACACAGAATGCCCTTCCATTCATTTAAGTCTTCCTTGATTTCTTTCAGTAATATTTTGTAGTTCTCCACATATAAATCCTTAGTAATTTTTATTCATTTGTATTTCATTCTTTTAGTTATTAATTTAAGTGGAATTCTTTATTGATTTCTTCCTCAGATTCATTGCTAGTATATAGAAACACTACTGACTTTGTCATGTTGATCTTTTACTCCACCATTTTGTTGAATTTATTTATTAATTTATGGGCAGGCCACAGTGGCTCAGTAGCTCCAGCCTGCCATGCTGGAGAACTGGGTTCGATTCCCAGTGCCTGCCCATATAAAAAAAACAAAAGTTCCCTTCTACTTCTTAGTTTATTAGCTTTAGTAGCTTTGTTCTAGATTTTCAGGATTTTCTATGAATAGGATAATGCCATTTGCAAATAGGCAAAGTTTTACTTTTACCCTTTCCAATTTGAATGACTTTATTTCTTTTCTCTTGCTCAATTGCTCTATAAGCACACATATGAAATACTTAGTATTCATAGATTCTAATGCAAATTCATAGATTCAGAAACTAGAATATAGGTTATCAGGGGCAAAGTAGGGGTTGGGAATGGGGAGTAAGGCTTAATTGGTACAGAGCTTCTGTTTGGGATAATGGGAAGTTTTGGTAAATGGATGGTCATGAAGGTAGCATAACATTGTGAATGTAATTAACACCACATAATTGCATATTTGAATGTAGTTAAATAGGAAATTTAAAAATTATATATATGTTAGAATAAAAGTTTTGCAGAACTATTGAAATGTATGACACTGTGAACCTTAATGTAAACTATGGGCTATATTAATAATATAATTATAATAATATTGTTTTATCAATTGTAACATGTACCAAACTGTAACATTTTGTAACAAATATGTAACAAATTGCAGCAAATACAAAGAGAAAACTGTGTATGTCAGAGGCGTTATATGAGAATTCTGAACTTTATACATGATATTTTTATCTACCTACAGCTTCTGTAATAGTAAAAAAGAAATGACTTCACTACTTCTTAATATAAAGTTAAATAAAAATATTTTCCCAAGGACATAGTGCATCATTTTTTTAACATTAGTCTTTAAGGAGAATTAAATTCATCATTCTCATCCTCCAATTTTTTTTAATGACCCACATATAGTAACTAATTTTTAGTAAAGCAGAATACATAAAATCTATCTTCACAGTGTTTAGAATATCAAAATCCTCTGCCTTTGGTTTCATCTTTATAAATTACTAAAGAAGGTCATCTTCTGTAAGGTATAAATTTTGTCTTCATGCTAGAATCATTTTTTAAATATGAGTTTTGGCATTGTCTACTAATTGGTAAGGTTAAGTAACTTTAGTGGTTCATTTTCTGATGTCTCTTTGAGGATCTGAATGAAGCAATTCCATCTGAATACAATATGTTGCATGTGCTAACATGAGTAGGGAGGGGAAATAAAAGGCTTCTATTGAATAAAATATATATGGATCACCTGTTCACATTAATTAAGGTCCAATGCAATTTTATCACCTAAAATAGAATGTGATTAGACCTCCCAAATATTGCCATCAAAGGTAAAGTTCCCACGCTGATTCCTCTTGAGTACTTCTGAGACAGAGAAAGGAAAGCTGTCTGAAAGGCTACTGAATCTTTAGTATATTGCTAAAAATGATAATATTTGATGGATACAAAATATATTCACCTTTCTACTTAGAGAGAATTGGAATAGTTGGGAAGTTTCTAATTTCTAACTATTTACGTTCCAATTTTATTTCTCTGAATATACATATTACAAGTGTACAAAAAATTAAATAACATAGCATATTAATTATTTGCTAAAGCTTAATTTGATGAGACCAGGCTTCTGAAAACCAAGATATGTAGTTGCTTTAGCAAAATACTTGATAAATGTAAACAAGTCAGTCACTGTGTACACAAAAATCACAGTTTATAACCAGCCACAAATTTAAATTAATGAAATCTTTCTACTTGAGTAATTTTTCTAGAAAAAAGAAAAGCTTGTGGTAGGAGGATAAAAGCAGGGGGCATACCTGTTGCTGTTGTCCTATGGTTTCTTTCTTTCTCTTCCACTCTTGTATATGAAACAGGGTGAATCTGATAGGAATAATTCAGGGTCAACATCAATAACATGTCTGGTTGACAGCAATCACAACAAATCCCAAAGTACAGACAGGAGGGGAAAAAGCCACCAATAGCTATAAGGCAAGTTGTCAGTAACTATGCAAAAGGAAGCAGAGGGAAAGCAAGCCCCGTATAACAGTCCTGAGAATCAAAGAAGTCTCAAAGTGCCTTCAGGTGCTACTGAAGTCTCTTTGAGCCATTCTGAGAAGAGCAGTAGGAACTGGGGGAGGATTTTGCATACTTTAATTTGCAGGCTAGAGCAAGAGCACTTTGAGAAGTTCTGATGGGTAGTTATGATTGGTAGTCTGACTTCCACTTCTAATTGGAACTTTCTAAAATTAATAAACTATCATATCCTTGCCGAATAAAGCCCATACACCTGGAGAAGCTGCTAGGAATAAAAACCAGACTATCCATGCAGGACTAAAGGTAGAAAGGAAACAATGTTCAAATAAAAATGGATGTTAAAGAGTATCTAAATTGAATGGATATTAAAGAGTCAGTTTCTTATTTTGAAAATTGATAACTAAAAGGAAAGAATAAGCATTTTTAAAATATAAACTGTACCTCAGAAAATACAAACACCTCATGAGAGGGAGTTTCTCTCTCTTTTAACTTCTTTTTGCAGTAACCAATGTAGCATGCAAAACTTCCCGTGTTAACCACATTCAAGTGTACACTTCAGTAGTATTAATTACAGTCACAATATTACATTATCATCTACATCTATTACCCCTCATTCTTCATCTCACACAGAAACTACTCACTCATTAAGCTGTAAGTCTATAGAAAGTTTCTCTTTATCAAAATACTTTAATAAAGAAAGAAAAAAATAAAATGATAGGGTTAAAATATCAACATTTTGCAATTCTTAATGAATTGATGGATTTAGGCAACAATCACCAATGACTGCTAAAATGATAGAAAGAGAAAACCAATACTATGGATCTATGAAGGTAAGTATATACCACATATGAAGTAGTCTTGCCATACATATGACCAGGAGCTGATCAAACCTCTAGACACAATTGCAAATTTATAAGAAATACTGGGGAGAGGGAAACCCATTAAATGATATGATGGGGTTGCAATCAGCAAAATCCAGAAAGACAAATGATAAATTAGTTTCATCAAATAAAGTCTATGAGAAAAGAGAGAAAGAGTGAGAGAGGAAATAAGGGAAGGAGGGAGAGAAGGAGGGAGGGAGGCAGGGAGGTGGTGAAAGCACATGGAATAAAAGCAATTTAAGGGTGCACGAGTGGTTCAGTGGTAGAATGCTCGCCTTCCATGCGGGAGACCCATGTTGGATTTCCGGACCATGCACCCTGTGGTAGTTAGGTTCAGGTGTTAACTTGGCCAGGTGAAGGTGCCTAGTTCTATTGCTGTGGACACGAACCAATGGCATGTGAACCTCAACTGTTGCTGATCACATCTGCAGTTGGCTAAGAGGCATACCTGCTGCAATGAATGACGTTCGATTTCATTGGCTGGTGCTTAAATGAAAGAGCTCAATGTAGCACAGCCCAAGCAGCTCAGCATACTTCATCTCAGCACTTGCAGCTCAGCCCAGGCCTTTAGAGATGCAGAAAGGAATCACCTTGGGGAAGATTGTTGGAACCCAGAGGCCTGGAGAGAAGACCAGCAGAGATCATCCTGTGCCTTCCCACATAAGAAAAAACCTCAGTTGAAAGTTAGCTGCCTTTCCTCTGAAGAACTACACGTTTTTAACTAAATAAATCCCCTTTTATTAAAAGCCAACCCATTTCTGGTGTGTTGCATTCTGGCAGCTAGCAAACTAGGACACACACCACCACCACCTCCACCAAAAAAAGGCCATTTAAAAGACATATCAACCAATCACAAAGAATGGACCATGTTTGGATCACAATACAAAGGTCATTAAAAGACAATCAGAGGGTGCACGGGCAGTTTAGTGGTTAGAATGCCTGTCTTCCATGCAGGAGACCTGGGTTCGATTCCCAGACCATGTACCAAAAAAAAAAAAAAAAAGACAATCAGATTCTAGACAAAATAAACCTCTCTGCCTTTGATCTCATTTGGTAGATGAAGACCTAGAGTACATACACTATCATCTTTTCCCCTATATTCTGATTTACCTTAGTCCCAACCAGATCAGCTTCATCAACCTGTCTGGATAGCTCATTTAAACAACCCAAACACACAGAGCCCAGAACAGGAACAAGGCCTTGAAATTTTGTATGCCTTAATTTAATACCTGTAGACATCCCAGACTATTGTGGGCTGGTAATTAAAAAGTATTGGGAGAGTCCCTTGAGGGAATGGAGAAAAAATATGGAAATATTAAATTTTCCCATCAGAGAAACCCCTGGTACTCTCTCAAAAAAATAGGCCAAGCCCTTGATATTGAGGTATGCCCTTATGAAACTTATTTCTGTAGCGGAGAAGCCAAGACTATCTCCAATTTTGTCTGAGTTGCTTCCCAGAAACCTCTTTAGTTGCTCCAATGTGCTTCTCTCTCCCTAAGCACAACTCTGCAAGGAAAATTATTACCTTCCCCCATATGTGGAACATGACATTCCAGGGTGAAAGTCTCCCTGATATCGAGGGATAAACAATGCCTTCCGGACTAAAAGGGGGGTGGGGTGGGGAGAAATATGACAAAGTAAAGTATCAGTGGCTAAGAGAGTTCAAATGGAATCAAGAGATTATTCTGGAGGCTACTCTTATGCAGGCTTCAGCCTGATATTGCTAATTGCCATGGTTTGCCACACTCCAATAAGCATCATTCCTGTTAACTCTAAAGAACACCTAGGGCTCTGAGACTCTGCAAAAATTTCATGTACTAAGTTTACTTTCCTGAAACCAATAACCCTGAAATTTCCTGAAATCCACAGAGGCCAGGCTCTCCAAGAATATCAACTAATTCCATCCCCCTATCCTATATTGTTGATACCCATTTTCAACATGAAAAAGTTAGAATGGACATAGCCTAAAGATCCCTATAGATTGGGAGTATGATTAAAGGAGGAGTTATAACAGAGAAGATAGGATTTAACAAACTAGTATGACTGCTGAATCACTATAATAATATTTCTTTTTAGCTTCCAGGGTTTGGGAGCAGCTCGAAGAAAAAATCTGAAAAGGTAAATGGTAACCCAAATCAACCTTTGAAATCTATTCTAGAATTACTTGTTAAAATGTACTTTCAAAATTGTTGCTTTTCCTGCATGTATATTTCACAATTTAAAAAAGCATTTAAAAATAAAGACAGGGCAGGCCACGGTGGCTCAGCAGGCAAGAATGCTTGTCTGCAATGCCAGAGGACCCGGGTTTGGTTCCCGGTGCCTGCCCATGTAAAAAAAATAATAAAAAATAATAAAAATAAAAATAAAGACAAATGTTGAACACTTACTAAATATTTTCTGTTATGGGGGTTGTAAGCCTTCCTCTATTAGAGATAAATGGATATATTTAAGATGAAACGATAGAATGCCTGAAATTTACTTCAACCCAGTCAAGGGGTAGGTCTTGAGAAGTGGGTGGAAGTTGAGAAGAAAGAAGTTTGGCCACGAGCTGATCATTATTGAAGTGAATGATGATACTTCAGGGTTCGTTATATTTTTCTAATTTAAATATTGCTTGAAAATGTCCATAATAGCACAGGAAAGGTAAATAAGAAATAAATCTCCCTTTATTATGGGTTGGAGATGACTAAAAGTTAATAAAGGTGATACTCTAACGTGTAAAATAAAGAAAACATGTTCAAAATGCAGGTGCCTTATCTGTAACACTAGTACGAAGATGAGAATTGCAGAAGGCTTCCCTACAGCTGGTCAGTTTTTTCCACTGATGAAATGTTCCGAATCTTTATAAACCACCTGGAGAGTGAGGATTTGGCTAGATTTCCAATTCCACTGCAATAATGAGACATCTATTCAGGAAGAATGTCAAAAGAACAGCTTTTAATGTGGAAATATGCACACACTAGAAACTGAAACACTTAGAGCAGCCTTTATCCCAATTTACAAAAACAAACACATAAAATAATATAAACAACAGTGTTCAATGAGTCTGATCATATAGTATAGTGTAAAACCCAAATCATTACTCTGTCAGCACCTTGGTTATGAGTTTATAAGATTATGCTGCAATTTTTCCAACTATTTACTCTCTAATACTTAGATAATCTAAGATGGAATATTAGTAGTGATAAATCACTTTTTAATATTCACCAACAAATGTAAGAGGAAACAAAACAATCTAGAAACCCAATACCTTGAAAATATAGACATTTTATGAATGATTAATAAATGGAATGCTTTCTAAGTTCTTGATTTTCTAGTTTGCTCCCAGGATTTCTTCCTCCCAACCCCTACAAAATTAAACAGATCATTCCATGTAATTTCTAACATAAATCCTTTTGAGGATATAAATTTTGGTTAAAATAGCATAGCTCAATTAAAATAAAATCAGCACTGTTCACTCCAGCCTCTCTTTTTACTATACCCCACCTCCATGCTAAAAACAGATTTCTGGCAAAGAAAATAATCAGGAGCAGTAAGAGAAGAATGGAAGAGGAAAGGAAATAACTGATTTTGGGGTCACATTTTTTCAGGCAATAGGCTATGTCCCTTATGTATGTTATATACTGAAGTCTTACTTTAGCAACCCTGTGATGTAGGTGGATATTTATCTCTATTTTACTCGTGAAGAAGTTGTAGAATAATGTTCTCTTGGTTCTTCAACTAATTCAATGAACTATTATTGAGCTCCTACTGTTTGTGGAACACTATGGACAGTGCTGAAGATTCAATGAATGACATCATACCTGCCCTCAGGTGCCTAGGTTACTGAGGAAGACAGACTAAGAGGAACTGATTAAAATTGCATGCTAATCTTTCTTTAATGAACACAGTGTTCTGGGGAAGCACAGAGCAGAAGGAATGACTCATAGCTCTTGCAGGAGTCAGGAAGATTTCTCAGGCAAGGCTAGAGGTCCAGCTGGGCTAAGGGGTCCCTCTAAGCAGAAAAAACAATTCTAGTAATGCAAAAAACTTCATGGAAATAAACAACAATGGTTCAGACAATGACCTAAGAGGAAAGAGTAAAAAAGAGAGAGGGGATACAGAACAAGAGAATGCAGATGGGGAAATAAAGATAAAGTTCAGAAGGGAGGGCTCCCTCATGCTCGTGTCCCTTGTATTTGGCATGGCCTGATTTTTTAATCAAAGGGGAAAGTACTCCATTACACCAACCCTGGCATCCTTGAGTGTGCTGGAACACCAGTTAATCAGCTATATTCATAATAAGTACCATCCCCCTGTCCTTACAGACATTACAGGCATAACTAGAGTGTAAACATGCTTATGAGAGAGAACAGAGCTGAGCGCAGGGCTGATTTCCACCACAGTGAACAAAGGTCTCCTGTGTGCAGCCACGTATATGGAGTCAGGACATCATCCTTGTTACCTTGTTATCATGTTTGGCACCTCTGTGCAATTGCATATGACAGACTCTGCAGAAAGCCAGTGAAATAGACTGTGCCTCCGATTGGCTGACAGTGTTTTTTTACCAACCCATTTAGACTTAAGGGCGTTCTACAAAATGCTAGAGGAATGATGCTGTAGTGGAAAGAATGATTTCAGTATTAGAGCAAGTGCAGTTTTCACTGCCAAATTGACTCACTTAATAAAACTGGAAAGCAATGCAGTTGGCCAAGGGGCCAGGTGAGAACACTTTAGAGAAGTCTGAGCCCCAGTGTCTAAAGTCTGAGCACAGTGCTGCCAGGACCCACATGTGCAGTTCTGGCTTGCAGAACACCACACGTGCTCCCAGAGAAAGCCAACAGAAAAGAGCAAAGCCAGTTTGACAACACTCGCATTCCTATTCACTTGTAAAAGCACACTGGGTCGCACAGGCTGGGTTCCATCATTTGGAGTTAGCATCTAGGATGGTGGAATTCTTTAAGCACAGTCACCAGGGGAAAGTGAAAGATGTACTTTCACTAATCAGATATTAATGAAGGCGTATCAGCACGGTTACTATTTCAGAGTTCTCAGGTACAGTGTTTTTCTGTCAGTTGCTTTCAATTTGGTTATCAAGTGTAACTCAACTACATTTTGATATTATGTAAGAAACAAGATTCAGTGAAAGTGACCTAAAAGTTGTCTGATTTCCCTTCCTCGCTCAGAGAAGGAGGTAGTGGACAAAGCACCAGTCCTGACCCAGCACGGTGTCTCTGAGATCTGCTCCACGCAAAGGAAGGGTCACTGCTGAGATGGGAGTTCCTTGACTCATTCCCTCAAGGGACACAGATCAGAGTCAGGAAGTCTCTGCATCCAGGTTAAGGGTGGGTGGTGGTAGTGATTGCAGAGCATGAGGGGAATAAGCCAAACAAAACAGAAAACCAAGGACAACTAACAAAGATGAATGTTTGAAGCTGTTTCGGTTTGTTAAAGCTTCTGGAATGCAATATACCAGAATGGGCTGGCTTTCACAATCAGGATTTTTTTGGATTACAAATTCACAATTCTAAAACCATGAAAATGTCCAGATTAAGGGATCAGCTGGACAATACCTTCTCTCAAGAAAGGCTGCGGCATCTGAGACACCTCTGTCTCATGGGAAGGCATATGGCCAGCATCTATAAGTCCTTTTCTCCTGGATTTCATTGCTTTCAGCTTCTGGCTTTAGTGGCTTCCTCTTTCACATCCTCTGGGGGCTATTTCCTCTGTCTTTTATCTTCTCATAGAGGATTCCAGTAAAAGGATTAAGCCCTGCCTTGAATGGAATGGGTCACATCTCAATTGAAATAACTAACTGAAAATTCCCACCAATAACAGGATTGAATTAAAAGAACATGACCTTTTCTGGGGCATATAACAGCTTCAAACTACCAGAGAAGCCAACAGTATTTTACAGAGCCTGGAGACATTCCCAAGAAGAACAAATGCTTAATAGTATATCATTTCTATGGTTATTGCAATGAATACACAAGAACTTTCGCCTACATATAGCAAAAGACTCAGCTAACCACAATTTAAATAAATACTCTTTTATGGCAAGAATTCTGGAAGGAGGCAGCATTCTGGCTTTCATTAAGCTGCTCGGCCTTGGAAAAGCTTTGGGTCCATATCTCCTATGGTTCTCTTGCCATTTTTCTCATGGTTGCAGATGGTTGCACTAGCAACAATCCTGTCATCATATGATGACAAGGCAAAAAACAGAATGGTCCAAGGCAGAACATTTATCTTCACAACAATCCCTCAAGTCAGGAAGGAATAAAACCTTTCTTGGAAACATACACCTCAGCGACCTGATCAGAGTCTAGTCTGACCAACTCAACCTGGAACATTCCCAGTTTTAGCTCTGAAAGTCCCACCTCTGGAGAATTCCCTCAAACTTCGGCAAACCGTGATGATTGGTCACCATCTAGGATCCCATGCTGATCTTTAGACCAGGGGCTTGGATCATCTTTCTGGAAATGATGGGCTCTCCAGTCAATACCTGAAAGAGCATCTCTGAACCATGAAGAGGAAAAGGATAAGTCAGATTCTTTCATCTGTGGCTGCATGTTGCAATAATCTGGGGAACTTGTAAAACAATGCCTAGACGCCAACCCCACCCACAGTAGTTCTAACTTAATTAATCAGGGATTTCCTAAGAATTAAGCCTTTTTAAAATGTCCCCCAGGTGATTCTAATATTCAGCCAGAGTTTTGAAGTCAGCTACTAGAGAAGTTGAACAGCAAGATTTACCACTAAACACTCAATGAAACAACTCTGGAGCAGAAAATAGAAGATAACATAAATGGGAATGAAATAAATCTCTAAGCCAATGTATCGCTTTAGCGCTCCAGATATTTTTATATTCATTATCTCACTTGACACAGGTAAGCAGGGGGTAATGCTATTTCTATTTTATAGATTATAAAGTTGAAATTAGAAAATGCCATTACTCATCCTTGAGCGACATCCTTCATTTGCATTCCATTTAATGCTTCGTGCAATCCCCAATTTCTGTTAGTCACGGAAAGTACACTACATATTGAAGTACATGACTTGAATATACTCTAATGTATAAAATAGTCATTTGCAACCTTTTATTGAACTATCAAGCCTATAACAATGGTTTCTTAACCAAAATCAAGTCTTGGTCACCCAAGATTTGACTTATGTTTCCCAACCAAAATTATTTTTTGCACAGATAAACTCTCAAAATTTTCTTCCACTGTGAATTTCATGAATGAGGTAAAAGGGGAAGTGGTAGGAAAATATGAGAATCACACTAAATTAGTATTATGCTGTTTGTGGTGGAAGGGATGAGTAAAGAAGAAGAAAGCTGTTCTACTCATCAGAATTATGCTATTTCAATCTCTGATAAATCAGCTCTAAAGCCCTTTGCATTATAAAAATTAGTTAATTTCTTTGCTTGCTTTGCTCTTCCCTCTTTATACCTCATTTTCTCTTTGGACTTTTCTATTATTATCACCATTGCTCCAGGATGGAGCTGAGTGAAAAGCTGCTGCTGGACAACAAGCTAGAAATAAGGTAGAACAAGGAGGTGAGGAATATAATTTGGGATGCCAGTAACAAGACTGTACCTTCTGCAGTAGTATCATGGCCTTAAGTCTCTCTCCTTTCTCTAATTTTCTGGGTTGTGGGTATATGTTAATCATTGTAGACTGGGCTACAGAGAATTACATGAATCTGGGTCTCACAAGGAGAGTTGGATTATATTGGTAAAAGTCCCACCTCTGGAGAATTCCCTCACTTATAAAATGAGGGTAATTGATAGAGATTTAACCAGAATTCTAGAAGGCAATATAGCCAGAGAGAGAATCTGTAGAGAGTGGCTTATCAAAGCTATAGCTTGAAAAATACTTCAGGAATCAGAATTGGAAATGAGGTTGAACCATAAATGGAATTTTCACCTACTATTTTGGATATAAAATGTGGGATGGGTCAGAGAAAGTCATTAATTATAATGAGACAACAAACTTTTACTGACGGACTATGTGCTAGGCACTGTGCTAAACATCCTACATGGAAAGTATCTCACTTAATTCTCACAATAACATCATGAAGTTAACAGTATAAATGTCCCATGGAGCAGATGGGAAAACTGAGGCCCAGAGAAAAGGCCCAGTGTCACATGATCAGTAATTGGTGGGACTAGGATTCAAATCCAGGCAGTCAACTCCATAACTCATAATTTTAACTATTATTTTTGGAAGCTACCATCTTGGTACTCAGGAAAACAAACACCAAAATGTTGATGATCCAGTTCTATGTAGAGTTAATTGCACAATTGTTGAGTCAGCCTGAAGGAGTCACACATCACCAGCCAGTCAGCACTAATTGTCACTTTTGTTAAGGTGAATGAGTGGTTACTGAGTACTTTAGGGTAGTCTCCATGGAATTATGAAAGTGAAGGACAGCAGAAGCATTGATGAGTACTATGATCCTGGATTCTTATGCTTCAGGCCCCAGAGATAAACCAGAGCAATAATTTAAATCCAGTGGAAGAAAGAGAAGCCCGTAAAGAGACCAGAGCAGGAGCTCATTGAGGAGCAGGTACAAAACTGAGATCCTCCCATGCTAGAGTGAAGAGCCCCATTGCCCAGTGCATGGGGTTAGCATAGGCCCATGGGAGCAAGATGCCTGTGGCAGGTTGAATAATGTCCACCCCATACACATATTCTTAATCTTAATCCTCATCCTTGTGGATTTGGACTCATTGTAATTAAAACAATTTGAAGATGAATATGTTATTTTCAGTTAAGGTATGACTAATTGAGGCATGGGTGAACCTTAATCAGATTTTTGGAGATCTTATAAAGAGAACTCAGAAGCCACTGAAATCAGAAAGGAGAGGATATTGCCATATATGGGGCGGCAGAAATAGGAACCAAGGCACAAGGATTGCAGCAGCCAGTACAGGAATGCTACAGTCTTCTGGGAGAAAGCAAGCCTTACTGATATCTTGAATTTGGACTTCTTCTAGCTTCAAGACCACGAGCCAATAAATTCTGGTTATTTAAGCCAACCCATTATTTGTAATTTGTCATAGCAGCTAAGCAAACTAAGACATTGCCCCTGTACTTGGCACAGCAGACACTGGCTCCTCCAAAAAATAAATTCCTAAAATGAATGAGCACTTGTTTCAGTGGCTTGTCTGCAGGAATAAAGTCAAAAGGCAGAAACGTCCTCTACACAAAGCAGGCCTAGTTAAAAGCAGAGTCGTTGTGAGGGATAGAGGGAAAGCATGCTCAGGAGTACAGAAAAGTCAAGAGTGTTATGGAGAAGAAACTGTGATTAGATGCAGACTACATGAACAGAAGGAAAGTCAGTTCAAGGAGGAAC
Source organism: Myrmecophaga tridactyla (assembly GCA_004026745.1). Classification (NCBI taxonomy): domain Eukaryota; kingdom Metazoa; phylum Chordata; class Mammalia; order Pilosa; family Myrmecophagidae; genus Myrmecophaga; species Myrmecophaga tridactyla. Next base: position 55,134 of record PVIY010001941.1, read on the forward strand.
TCCAGACCCTGGCACATCTTGTATATGGACATTCTTATCATTACAGGGCTCCTTCCTACTTGGGCAATGCCAGAAAGCAGGCCTGCCGCTTTGTTCTCTCAGCAGACACTCTCTCTTTCTATCTTCCAAGGCTATTCACAATACAAATGTCCTTCAAAAGATATTCCAGAATAAAGGCATTGTCTCTGCTCATAAGATGGGCAGAAACATGAGTGACCCATGGAAAGCTGTCTCCAACAATACTAACAAGGAGGAATCAACTTTCCTTTCTCTTATTTTTCCTTTAACTATTTTTTAATCTAGGGTCCTTCCCTTCATTCATCAATACAATAGAAATAAAAATACTTCTTAGAGCTTGGAACTGTGTAAATTTTATATATGTATGTATGTGGTTGTCAGATATTTCCTTTCAATTATTATTGAATTGAGCACTTCTGATGTATTTATTTAAGCATTGTGTCTCACCTTGGGTGAATTCTGTCAGTGTTACACTTTTGGACTGGAACAGTGTTGCCTGATCTCAAAGCCACAATTCTAAGCTATAACAATAAGCTCTAGTTCTGGTCAAAGCTGTCAGGCTGGGTTTGAGCAGCTGCTACTGGGAATGATACATGAGGAAGGGAACTTGCTCCCCGATCATTCTCAATCCCTTGATTTATCTGGTACTCAAGGATTCATCTTCATTCTTTGTCTTATTTCGGACAAGGACAGACCGATTATAAAATATATACATATTTCCAAATGCCAATAAAGATGGAATACTTCTGTATGTTTTTATGAAAATAGTCAATGATCAAAGGAGAATAAATTTTTAATTTTATAAAGGTGAAATATACTGACCAAGACTATGCAGTGAAATTTCTAAAAAGTGAAGGCAAATGTGTTTAACAGACTTTTCTTCAGATTAATAGATCTAGGATATAACTTTTCAAGTAATTTATTATATGGAGAGTCTGCATGAAACCTGTGAATCTACAACTTAAATAATTTTGGTATTAGAGTATGACTTAGATAAGGAAATATTCCTTTATTTACAAGGTTCAAAAGTCTAAACAACATACAAAGGTACACAGTAGAAAGACTACACCCAACTGTGCCCCTATAAACATTTCTATTAGTTTCTTGTGTCTCTTTCTCTCCACCAGAACAACTATTAAACAGGCAGGGACTGTATGAGTCAACTATTATGAAACTCCAGAGTCTAATAAAACACTATAGAATCAGGGAAGAGTGGGAGGAAGAGGCTGGTAAATTACAGGCAATTCCAGGGAATTTCATTCTCCCTGCAGTGACTACCTTGCCATCCCCCAGCCACATAGCAGGCAGTGGTGAGGTCCCCAACTCCTGCTCCTGATAAGGTTTCCTGGTGCCAGAGTGGAATTATAAAGACCTGGTTTTCCAAGGTTGGGGATATGCAGCCCCAATCTACGATCACTGCTTTTGATTAGCTAATTCAGATGGCTGGAGGCCCAGATTTGAGGGTGGCTATTGCTCCAACCCATCTCGGGTAAAAACAGCAGGGGAGTCTGAAAGCACTTACTATGCAATCAATCAAAGCAGCATACAGAAATAAAGACCTCTGGCGAAGGTAACCATATGGGTAATTATAAGTGCCAGTAATTTTATAATTTTATATAGTATGTTTTGGTATGTAACTCCACTTATTAATGCTTACAGGCAATGCAATGCAAATGCATAAAAACTAATGACAAATCTATGGCTTGGGACATACAATATACAAGGATATAATCTGTCACAAGTACAAAAAATACGGTAAGGAAACTGAGGGGTATAGGAAGAGTATGTGTATGCTATTGAGGTTAGGTTGGTATTCTGGTTTGAATCTCTTATACACCCCCAGAGAAGACTACGTTCTTTTAATCCAGTCTTGTAGGAGCAGACTACTGGTGGGTGAGACCTTTTGATTAGGCTGTTTCCATGGAGATGTGACCCTGTCCATTCAAGGTGGGTCTTAAACTGTTTGCTGGAGTCCTTTAATAGAGAGACATTTTGAAGAAAGCTCAGAGCTAAGAGAAAGAAAACACCCCAGGAGAAGTCAGAAGGACCCACAAGGGCTGAGCGAGCAATTTTGAAAACAGAAACTGGGAGAGAAGAACGAGCAGATGTCACCATGTGTCTTCCCATGTGACAGAGGAATCCTGGATGCCAACTGTCTTTCCTCTGAGAAGTTATCTTCCTCTTGATGCCTTAATTTGGACATTTTCATGACCTTAGAACTGTACATTGTGACCTAATAAACCCTTTGTAAAAGCCAGTCCATTTGCGGTACATCATATTCCAGCATGTTTAGCAAACCTAAACTGTTGGTATCAAATGAAAAATGATTGTTATATATTTAGGATATTAGAGTTTAATGCTATGATAACACAAAGATATGTATGAAAAATATATCTAGAAAGAAATGAGAAGGGATTCAATATGGTACCAAAAAAAACACAGTATCAATATGAAAGTAAGCATTCATGGAAGAAATGAGAGTCAAAAAAGATATAAGACTAAATAGTAAAATAGCAGAAGAAAGACTTACATTATAAGTAATGACTTTAAAAGTAAGTGGAGGGCGGGCCACGGTGGCTCAGCAGGCAAGAATGCTCGCCTGCCATGCCAGAGGACCCGGGTTCATTTCCCGGTGCCTGCCCATGTAAAAGAAAAAAAAAAGTAAATGGAGGGTATGCCAGAGACCCCAGTTCAATTCCGGGTTCCTGCCCATGTGAAAAAAAAAAAAGTAAATGGAGGGTGCATGAATGGTTCAGTTGTAGAACAGTCACTTTTCATACAGGAGACCTGGGTTTGATTCCCAGATCATGCATCTAAAAAAAGAAAAAGAGAAAAAAAGTTAATGGATTAAGAACATCAACTAGTTGTAATCCCTTACCCCATAATGTCAACACCCCTTTTCAACATGAAAAAGCTAGAATGGTTATTGCCCCAATATTCCTGAAGATTGGGAAAAGGATCAAATGAGAGGGAGGAGTTGTAGCAGTAAAGATAGGATTTAACAATGATTGTGACTACTGGGTCATTATATTGATATTTCTTTTTAGTCTCCAGTGTATAAGAACTAGAAGGAAATGCCTGAAATTATGGAACTGTAACCCATACTTTGAAACTTGCTCTATTACAACTTGTTAAACTGTACTTTGAAATTTATCACTTTTGTGCATATATATTTCACAATTTTTAAAAAATGTTTTTAAAAAAAGTAAATGGAAACTCTCCAGCTAAAAGACAGAGATCAGCAAGAATGGATAAAAAAGTATGACCCAACTACATGCTATTTAAAAGGAATCACCTTAAATTCCAAGACATAAAAATGTTTAAAATGAAAAGATAGAAAAAAATATACCAGGCAAATCGTAAGCGAAAGAGAGCTGGGATAGCTACTTTAATATCTGATAAAATAGATGTTAAGTCAAAGACTGTTTTGAGGGACAAAAAGGTCATTAAATACTGATAAAGGGGTCAGTTCAACAAGAAGACATAACAATTATAAATATATATGTACCTAACAGCAGAAACCCAAAATATATGAAGCAAATATTGGTAGATATGATGGGATAAATAGACAGTTCTACTTAATAGTAGGATATTTTAGTATATTCAAATAATTTAAATAGCTGGTTAGAACATCAAGAAATAAGACCAATAAGGGAATAGAAGACTGGAAAAATACTCTAAACCAACTAGATGTAACAAATATATATAGAACATTTCACCCAACAGCAGCAGAATAAATATTCTGCTTGTGTGCACATGACTCATTCTCTAGGATAGACCATACATTAGGTCACAAAGCAAGTATCAAAAAATTCAAAAATATTGAAATTATTCAATGTATCATCTCTGAGCACAATGGAATGAAGCTAAAGACCAATAACAGAGGGAGAAATGGAAAATCAAGAATGTGTGGAAATTGAACAACATATTTTTAAACAACCAATGGACAATAAAAAGAAACCACAAGGGAAATTAAGAAATATCTTGAGACAAAGGGAAAAGAAATATCAAATCTTATGGGAGGATGCAAATGCAGTGTTGAAAGGGAAATTTATAGCTTGAAAGGTTTACATTTAAAAAGAATGATCTCAAATGAGAGACTTTACCTCTCAACTGGATAATCTAGTAAAAGAAGAGCAAACTTAATTAAGAGCAGAAGGAATTGAAATAACAAAAATAAGAGCAGAAGTAAATGAAATAGAGAATAAAACAATAATAGAATCAACAAAACCAAATGTTGTATCTTTGAAATGATGAATAAAATTGACAAACCTTTAGCTAGATTGACAAAGAAAAAAGAGAGAGATCACAAATAGCTGAAGTCAGAAATTAAAAGGGTCACATTACTAAGGACTCCACACAAATAAAAAGAATTATAGAAGCATAATTGAATAATTGCACACCAATGAGTTAGATAACTTAGACGAATGGTCGAATCCTAAAAACACACAAACTACTTATACTGACAGAAGAATGTGAAGATCTCAACAAATTAATAACTAGTAAAGAGATTGAATCAGTGATCAAAAATCTCCCAACAAAGAAAGGCCTGGGACTAGATGGATTTAGAGAGGAATTTTACCAAACATTCCAAGAAGATTTAACACCAATCCTTCTCAAACACTTCCAAAAATCTGGACAGGAGAGAACACTCCCCAACATCCTATGAGGCCCACACATTCATACCAAGGCCAGATAAAGATCACAAGAAAAGTAAAATTACAAATCAATTCTCTCTCAAATATACATACAAAAAATCCTCAACAACAAGAGCAAAAAACTGAATCCAATAGTACATTAAAAGAATTATGATCAAATAAGATTTATCCCAGGTATGCAAGGTGGTTCAACATAAGAAAATCAATTAAGGAAATACATCACATTAATAGAATGATGGGAAAAAACCCATGATCATCTCAGTTAATGAAAGGGCATTTGACAAAATTCAGCACAACTTACTTTTTGATAAAAACATGGAGAAAACTAGGAATAGAAGGCAACTTTCTCAACATGATAAAGAGGATATATGAAAAACCCATATCTGCTTAACAGTGAAAAACTGAAAGCTTTCCCTCTGAGGTCAGGAACGAGACTGTCACCCACCATTGTTATCCATCACTCTACTAGAGGTTCTATTCAGAACAATTAGACAGAAAATGAAATAAAAGGCATCCACACAGGAAAGGAAAAAGAAAAACTTTCTCTATTTGCAGTGACATTACCCTATAAACAGAAAATCCTGAAATATCCACAACAAAGCTACTAGAGCTAATAAATGAATTTCGCAAAGTGGCTGAAGAACAGCACCAAAAAAATCAGTTGTCTTTCTGTACAATAATAGCGAATAATCTGAAGATATTTTTTAGTGCCATTTACAATATAATCTAAAAGAACAAAATATCTAGAAATAAACCTTAACCATAACCAAGGATGTAAAAGACTTGTACACAGAAAGCTATGGAATAATGCTTTAAGAAATAAAAAACACCTAAACAAATGAAAGGGCAAACCATGTTGATAGATTAGAAAGCTAAACATTGTTTAGAGGTCTAATCTAGGCAAACCAATTTATAGATTCAATGCAATCTCAATAATAATTCCCTTAGTCTTCTTTACAGTAATGGAAAAGCCAAGCATCAAGTTTATATGGAAGGGCATAGGGCCCTGAATAGCCATATCATTTTTAAAAAGAAGGAAGATAGAGGTCGACAGAAACATCAGAGCAAAGCTGACACAGATGCTGACACTTGGAGAACAGAGACACAGATGTTTGGAGATGCTTGGAGCCCAGCAGACGTTGCCATGAGATGTTAAACAAGCCAGAACCTAGAGAGAGCCAAGGGAAGCCAAAAGATGAAAGCCAGTCTTGGAGAAGCAAAGTGAAGAACCTCCACAGGAACAGAGGCTGAAAGCAACGGAGCTCAGGAGCAGGGGACCAGCAGATGCCAGCCACATGACTTCCCAACTGACAGAGATGTTCCAGACTCATCGGTCCTTCTTGAATTAAAGTATCTGTACCTGGATGCCTTAGTTTGGACATTTTTATAGGCTTAGAACTGTAAACTTATAACTTATTAAATTCCCCTTTTTAAAAGCCAAAAAACAAACAAAAACAAAAACAAAAAAAAGATAGAGGACTCACACTTCTTAAAACTCATTACAAAGCCAGAGAATTCAAAATAGCATGGTATTGGCACAAAGGCAGACATATGGACCAATGGAAATGAATTAGAGTTAGAAATCAATTCTTACATTTCTGCCTACTGATATTTGATCATTGGAAAAGAACAGTCTCTTCAACAAATGGTGCTGGAAAAATGGATGTTCATATGCAAAAATAATGACAGACCCCTACCTCATACTATACATAAAAATCAACCCAAAATGGATCAAAGACCTAAATATAAGAAACAGATTTATAAAACTCCTAGAAGAAACCAGGGAAGCATCTTCAGCACCTTGTTCTAGGCAATGGTTCCTTAGACTTAACACCAAAAGCACAAGCAGACAAACAAAAATTATATAAATGGAACTTCATAAATATTAAAACATTTGTGCATCAAAGGATGTATTGTAAAAGTAAAATGATAACCTACACAATGAGAGAAAATATTTTGAAACCACGTATTCAAGAAAAGGATTTGGTATCCAGAATATATATAGAAATCCTATAACTCTGCAACAAAAACAACTAAAAAATGGACAAAACCTTAGAGATGTCTCCAAAGAAGATATATAAATGGTCAAAAAGCACATGAAGAAATGCTCATCACTACCCATTAGAGAAATGCAAAGCAAACCATAAGGAGATACCATTTCACAGCCAACAGAATGGCTACCATTTTAAAAATGGATAATTACAAGTGTTGGAGAAAATGTGGAGAAACAGGAGCATTCATTCATTACTGATGGGAATGCGAATTTTGTAACCTCTGCAAAAGATAGTTTGGCCATTCCTCAGAAAGTTAGGTATAGGATTACCATATGATCTGGCAATCCCTAGGGATGCAAACAGATATTTGCACACCAATGTTTATAGTGGCATTATTCACAATTGCCAAAAAAAAAATGGAAGCAACACAAGTGTCCATCAACCAGTGAATGGATAAACAAAATGTGTTATACACATATAAGGGGATATTATGCAGCCATAAAAAGAATATAAAGTTCTGATACATACCATAATATGAATGAACCTTGAAGATGTATTGTTGAGTGAAATAAACCAGATACCAAAGGACAAATACTGATAGGAAATAATTAGAATAAGTAAATTCATACAGTCAGAAACTAGAATGTATGTTATAAGAGGCTTTGATGGGGTAGAAACATATTGGTAAAGAGTTTCTATTTGTGGTGTTGGAAAAGTTATAGTAATGAATAGTGATAATGGTAGCACAATATTGTGAACATATTTTACACCACTATATTATATATTTGAATGTGATTAAAGGGGGGAAATTTTAAGTTGTTTATATGTTACTGGAATAAAAATTTAAAAAGAATTGTACAACATGAAATGTGAAACCTAAGGTAAACTATAAACTACTGATAATATAATTATAATAATATTGTTTCATCAACTGTAATAAATGTAACACCCTAATGTAAAGTGCTAACAATGGGATGATATATGGGAACTCTGAATTTTATGCAAGATTTCTCTGTAAACCTACAACTTCTCTGATTATAAAAGCAAAACTGATCCATGGTAACTATTCCAAAGCAGACCATAAACTCCACGAGGGTAAGGGCTTTTTCCTGTTTGCTTGGCACAGTTCCTGCATGGAGTGGTGATTAGTAAATATTGTAGAAACAATAAATGAATGTGTTAGAGAAGTAAACTTGCTCTGAAGAAACACCTTGTTCTTCTCAAACCCAGTGACATACTTGTAGCCACTGATTAATTTAGATTAAACTTGTTAAAAGAAAAAAGTAGGGTTATTCTGAGAATAACGGTGGTTATCTACTCACAGGCTGCATGGTAGATTGGAAAGCGTGCACATTTCCAGTCTTAGACCTGGTGCTTGTCTCTTACCCCTCAAGCCACTTAAACAAAGTGTCGTGACTCACAGCTGCCATCTTTTAAAATACACATGATGCTTAAGTTATAGAGTTATTTAAAGGATTAAAATGAAATGCCATATACAAATTTCCAGACATCTATTAAGGACATAAGTCTTAGATTGTCCTTTCCCTTGAAATGTATTTTTTGTGACAGAGAAAATAATGGGAATATTTGAGAAAACAGTGATACAGTTTTATAAACTATTTTATTTGAACTCTAATTCTTAAGTATTTGTGTCAGATACACTATATTATCTTCCTAATCTTATCATGTGAAATGAAAATGTTATTTAAAATTCACTCCTTTCCTATAGACTTTATTTAATAGTTGTGTACATAATGTACTTAAACTATAAATGTGCTTTTAATTACCAGATTATTTTAAGGAAAAAAGTAGTTGCAAGGAAGAAATTTAATTTAGGTCCTGGGTCTTCAATACTCTCCAGAGAATAAAATGTGTCTATATTTATTCACTATCTTTTTACCAAGGCATATGAACTCTTCTGGGGAACAAAGATAATTGCTTTTTCTGAATTTGCCTTGTTGGGATGCCAGTGACCTACATTGAGCAGCCCTGTGAGAAATGCTCCTGTAAACTTGAAAGGAAGCTATTAAGAACAATGTTCAAGAACATTACAGGGTGTCCTCCTTACGCTGAATGCTTGGGAGAAATTCCTTTCTGGTCTTGGCAGGAGCACATGTGTTTGTCTTGAGTAGAAAGTTTGCTTTTAAATTACGAATACTGAAAACTGTGTAACTGACCAAGCTTTCCTTATCACGTCCATTGTGGAACACTCAAAGCCAAATTTATGGCCTACCCACAGAAAAAATTATATTATACCGCAAATACTTATGGTAATTGTAGAGAATTCTGAAGCACTTATTTATTTATTAACTTCTTTTTCTGTGAAATATAACATATATACAAAAAGGCAATAAATTTCCAAGTACACTTTAATAAGTGGTTATAGAACAGATTTCAAGTCTAGTATGGGTTACAGTTCCATGATTAGTGGCATTTATTTATTTATTTATTTATTTATTTGCAATGGGCAGGCACCAGGAATCAAACCCTGGTCTCTAGCATGGCAGGTGAGAACTCTGCCTGCTGAGCCACCATAGCCCTCCCAGCATTTATTTTTATATTAGTCCTGGAACTTGGTCAAATATCCCTCTACGCTTGTTGTATTTTATTGTTTTTCTTTTTCACCAACTTTTAAAACATATATAGAGAGGGTATTTCCTAGTTTTCTTTCTGTTGTTGTTGTTCTTGTTTACAGAGGTGTGCCAGCTTGAAAGGATTTATGTACTCTAGAAAAGCCATGTTTTAACCCAAATTGATCTTATGGGGGTAATGGTTTTTTCTAATCCCTATTCAGTACTATAAGTTGGAAACTCTATTAGGTTATCTCCAGGAAGATGTGGCTCAATCAATTGTGGGTATTAAACTTGATTAGATTGGGATGTGTCTCTACCCATTCTACGTGGGTCTTGATTAGTTTACTGGAATCCTACAAAAGAAGAGACATTTTGGAGAGAGTTCCTTTTTGAGAATGAGGAGAGAGTCACAGAACTACAACAAGAGGACAGGAGAACCACAGAGTCCACAGCCAGGACTTTAGGAGATGAAGAAGGAAAACACCTCCCGGGGAGCTTCATGAAACAAGAAGCGAGGAAAGAAAACTAGCAGAATGTCACCATGTTCGCCCTGTGCCTTCCCAGTTGAGAGACAGACACTGAACTCATCGGCCTTTCTTGAGTGAAGGTAACCTCTTGATGGTGCCTTGGTTTGAACATTTTTATAGACTTGCTTTAATTTGGAGATTTTCATAGCCTTCAAACTGCAAACATGTAACGTATTAAATTCCCCTTTTTAAAAGCCATTCTGTTGCTGGTATATTGCATTCTGGCAGCTAGCAAACTAGAACAAGAGGTAAACACATCAATTTGAAACTTCTTTTTCACTCAAATATATTTCAAGTGCATATTTCCAAGTCAATATGTAATAATATGTTACACAAAGATATAACCATATTTCTAGAAATTTTTAAAAAGAAACTATATTCTCAGAACAGTGCATCATATTTTATTTAGTCATTTCCCCATTGCTTAGCATTTATTAAAGTCCTAACGTTTTCCACTATAAATTATGTTGCAAGAAATATTCTTTATACGTCCTCATGTAATGTTATTTCTACAGGGCACATTCCTCAACACATTGCCTATTGCTAATTTATGTCATTTGGTTATTTTATATCTTTAAAACCTACTAGTATATGTTTGTGCACAAGATAAAATCAAGTGATTAATTATATTAAAGTTTACCATTTATGACACTGACAATTTCAATCTTGTCCCTTCACATTTCTTCTAAGTTTAGGGAATGATCATGCCTCCAGAGACTTGATATTCAAATCTATTTTCTCATTCTTACATGATTGACATTTAAATGTTTATCTTTTTACTGTTTACTTATTTTGGTATGTAAATTAAATTTAGATTATGTTCATCAATTTCCCCAAAACAATTTAATATATCATTTTTTTGCCTATGATCAACGTCAATACTCTGATTAAATAGTCAGAACTTGAACACTGTAATTAGCCTTCTCAACCAAACCCCTTCAATCCATCCTCTCTATAAATACATTATTTCATTTTCAACCAAGTAAACATCAATGTGGTAGTATTCATTTATTTATTTATTTATATGCCATATTTGCATAGACTATTCAATGTGTATTAAGTTCCTATTGTGCAAAGAAATGGCTAGTGCAAGGGATATGATAGTAAACATATGATTTCTAACCAATTAGAGCTGAAAGTTTATTGGGAAGACAAGATTAATTATTTAGTGCATATATTAGTGTAAAAATTTAACTTAGGCAAATAAATTCACCTCCAATCTATCTTTTCTCATCATATCCTGGAAATGCATTTTGAAAAGCTATCTGTGAAGTGAGTAAATGTGATTAAAGGTAAGGAAATGGTTATCTGAAAAGAATAAAATCTCAAGAAATGAAAGGTGATAAAAATACAAAACACTATTACCTATTTGGAGAACAGCATGAAATGTTGATTAATCATAGTAGAAGTAGTATCAATATTACCCAGCTCTTGCTATAGACAGGTGGTATTTTTTGTACCATTCATGTACTAACTCTTAATTCTCACAACAAACATTCATCAGATGAGACAACATGGTCCACAGGGCTGAATACTGCCTGAACTCAATTAAGATGATAAAAAATAATTTCGTTTGGAATTATGAAGCTAATTTTGGGAAGTCATTGGTGATTTTAACAAAAAACACTTCTGTTGAATGATGGGGCTGAAGCCAGGTGAATGGTATCATAATGGTTTCTTCTACATCTTAACATTTTCTCTAAAGAGAAAGCGCTACTAGACACATCACATTACCATACGAATGTAAAGACCAAGCCCTTTAAAACAAGATTTACCTGCTAAATAGTGGCAATTCTCTTCCCAAGATTCCTTTGGAATCCTGAATCTTACAATCAATTCCTGGTTGTCAAAGTGAATGTGGCTTTGCTTATTAAATACAATGGGCCATCACAGTTCATTCAGTGTTCCATATGAGTTTTCCAGGGTCTTTGAGTCCTACAGTAGGAGAGAATGACTAACCTAGTTTTATTTTATTATCAAAAGAATAAACCATTAATATTGCATTAACAAAGGAATGAAAGATTCTAACTCTTCCATATTAAGAGTTTATGTGATTAAAGATTAAAAAAAAGAGACCTTATGGTGATTTTTTAAACTATCAAATTGAAGTTACTCTATCAGCGTTTGCTTTCATCACATGTAATTTACTAGATGTAGCTATATCTCATAATGAATGCATTAACTATAGGCTGGTATTTAAGCTCACACAGAAAGTCAATCTGACTTCTTTTTCTAGCTTGGTCTCTCACTGATATTGTGTGGGTACTTGGGTACTCTGCTCCCCAGTTAACTGGATAACTGCTCATTCTTTGACCTCACATCGTCATTTCCTCCTTACCTGGTCCCTTGTTCTTTCTACTGATATTCATTTATAAAGCACTAAGTATTGTATTAGGAGTTGAAGATAAAATACGGAGCAAAAGAGACACAATTCTTGTTTTGACATTTTACTGGACCTTTCAAACAAGAAAGTAAGTAATTACAACATATGATATGGTATTCCAACCAAAACCAAATAGAGATTGAATCAGTGATCAAAAACCTCCCAATAAAAGGAAGCCCAGGACCAGATAACTTCACAGGTGAATTTTGCCAAACATTCATGAAGAGTTAACACCAACCCTGCTCAAATTCCTCCTAAAAATTGAAGAGGGAATACTTCCTAACTTATTCTATAAGGCCAATATCATCCTAACACCAAAGCCAGATAAAAATACCAAGAGAAAAGAAAAATACAGATCAATATTTCTTAGGAATACAGATGCAAAAATTCTCAACAAAACATTTGAAAACCAATTCCAAAAGCACATTAAAAGAATTATAGTCCATAAGCAAGTCAATTTTATTACAGGGTGGCTCAACAGAAGAAATCAACTAATGTAATATAAACATTAATAAAAACAAAGGAAAAAACAAATCTCAGAAACATTAATCTAAAAAAATACTTAGCTCGAAACAATAGCAACAAAAAATGATCATACCAATTGGTGCAATAAAGACATTTGACAAAATCCAGTACACTTAGAAAACTGGGTATAGAAAGAAATTTCCTGAAAAAAAACCTCATAGCTAATATCACACTTAATGTAGAAAGACTTTCCCTCTAAGATCAGGAATAACATGAGAATGCTCACTGTCACCAATGCAATTAAACATTATACCAGAAGTTCTGCCAGAGACATTAGGTAAGAAAAGGCAGCACATTGGAAAGGAAGAAGTGAAACTTTCCCTATTTGCAGAGGCATGATCCTTGCTTCAGTTTGCTAATGCTACTGGAATGCAATATACCAGAAATGGGTTGACTTTTACAATGGGGATTTATTAACTTATGATATATAGTTCGCAGGCCATAAAAATGCCAAAATTAAGACATCACAGGATAATACCTGGACTCTGAAGTAAGGCTGCTGGCACCTAGGACACCTCTGTCACATGGGAAGGCACATGGCTGGTGTCTGCTGAAACTCCTGGGTTTCATTGCTTTCAGCTTCTGGTTCCAGTGGCTTCCTCTTTGTGTCCTGTGAGTCCACATAGCCTCTCCAGGGCCTTTATCTCTAAGCTTTCTTGGCTTTTTCTATCCTTTATCCTCTCATAAAGGACTCCAGTAAAGGGATTAAGATCCACCCTGAAAGGGGTGGGTCACATCTCAATGGAAAGAATCTAATGGAAATGTCCTACCCACAATGGGTCTTCCCCTATAGGAATGGATTAAAAGAGCATAGTCTTTTCTGAGGTACACAGCAGTTACAAACCAGCACTATGTTATATAGAGAGAATCCTGAAAATTCAGGACAAAGCTACTAGAGCTAATAAAAAAAAACTTAGCAAAGTGGTAGGATTCAAGATTAATATGGAAAAAAAATCAATGTTTCTATAAATTAATAAAGAATTATCTGCATCAATGTTCTTAAGTGATGTTTGTATTGTTCATTTCTTGCAGTATCTTTATCTGGCTTTGGTGTTTGGGTGCTATTGGTCTCAGAATAAGTTAGAAAGTGTTCCCCCTTCTTCAATTTTAAGAGGAGATTGCACAGGATTGGTGTTAACTCTTCTTGAATGTTGGATAAAATTCACCTGTGAAATTATCTGGTCCTGAGCTTCGCCTTTTGGGAAGGTTTTTGATCACTGATTCACTCTCTTTACTTGTTGCTAGTCTGTTGATATCTTCTATTTCTTGAGTCAGCATAGGTAGTTTTGTGTTTCTAAGAATTGCCCATTTCATCTAGGTTGTCTGATTTGTGGGCATACATTTATTCATAAGACTCTCTTATAATCTATTTTATTTCTACAGGGTCAGTAAAATGTTCCATTTTCATTTTTAATTTTAGTTATTTGTGTCTTTTCTCTTTTTTTCTTTGTCAGTCTACCTAACGGTTTGTTGATTTTATTGATCTTTTCAAAGAATCAGCTTTTGGTTAGGTTTCTGATATCAGATCTTTTTTTTTTACTATAATAATTTAGAGCTATAAATTTGCCTCTCAGCACTGCCTTTACTGCATCCCATAAGTTCTGATATGTTTTGTTTTCATTTTCATTTGCCTCAAGATATTTCCTAATTTCCCTTGAATTTATAATGCTGTTGCTATTGATTTTAGGGGAAAACATGCTATTTTATGAACTATTTCTCAAAGTTTAATGTATCTTTGCAGGTAAATTTCAAAAATTCACCTAATTTGGGCTAACCCCAACTCCTTGTGTTAGCTATACTTTTTTTTGTTTTCTCCCTATACCAGTAGTATTTATCACATTCTTTATGTTTTGGAGCTGCCTTACTCTTCAATTTATTATATTTATACTGCTACAGGTTCCTGAGATACATGGCAATCACTCTGAGCACAGGCAACAATATGTCTTTTATCTTGGAATTCTTTTTTCCTCTATGAGACTAATAAAAGTAAGTGATTAAGATAAGTGTTAGGCTTTGTCCTGCTACAAACCACATCCAAAAGCAAGTTGAATCTTCTGGTTCATCTCCTGATTATGCACTTTAATTTTAAGGAAGTGATAAATTATATTCTGTCCATGAATTAGGTATTAACCCTGGCTTCAGCTTTTAGTTGGTATTACAAAATTCCATCACACCATTTTCTTGACAAAAAGTATAACCTTGAATTATCAACAACTCAAAAATGTTATTCATGGAGGGTTTTCTAAAGAATATGCAATCATCTAGTCTTGATTCTTTGTTTTTTGACAAAGATAGAAAATTCTAGGGCTTCTTTAAAAAAAACTATGCATTATCATTGGCCTCATTTAATAATATAAAACTGTGTTATGAAATGTGCCTTTTAATAGACTTTATGAATGTCATTGAAGATTGACACTGCTTTTACATCTCCCTTTTATAATGACATATGGTACTAATATCCTGTCAGTAAATCTGTGGTTTTCTGAGCAGTGATTTTTCTTTTATCTCGCAGAGACTATGAAGTCCAGTGGTCAAGGGTAGGTGCTGTGAAGCCACGTAGCTGAATCCAATTCCTGAGGCCACCACTTACACGCTGATTACCTGGATAAATTAATTAACCCACCTGTGCTTTTGTTTCCTCATTTGTGAAATGAAAAAAAAAATTTTTCTTTGTCTCATTGGATTATGGTGATAATTAAATATTAAGCATACAGAGTACCTACAAAAATCCCCAACAGTGAGTGGGCACTCCATGTTAGCTATGACTCTGAGGGGAATGATGTATTTTGAGGCTGATTCTGTTTCTTTTCTTATTTTCCAGCTTCTAGGAAGAATACAAGTTAAATGGCCTCCTCTCCAGTACTTTATGGATGGACACAATATCTTCCATTTATTTTTTCTACTTTTATTTTCTCTTAATCTACAATTCTTTTATTTGATTTTATTCTCTACTTGTTATATTACACACAATTGCATACAATTATATGCCTCCAAATTTTTTTGTAGAATTAGGGAGTATAAAATTGTGTGCAGGGCGGGCCATGGTGGCTCAGTGGCAGAGATCTTGCCTGCCATGCCAGAGATCCGGGTTCACTTCCTGGTACCTGCCCATGCAAAAAAAAATTTTTTAATTGTGTGCATATATAATATAGTTCATTTGAATCTTTTGTATCTGAAAAAAATAATCTTTGGAATTGGGTAACAATTGGAAGAGGGAATAAGAGAGTTTTAGGCAATGTCCTGGTTCCTAACTAGAACAATCACTTTGTGATCATTCATTGAGCTGTAATTCTTGTATATTTTTCTATACTCATTATTATTATGCTATATTGCACATTAAAGAGTTTTAAAAATATGTAAATATTTGGTTTCCAAAGCAAAGGATAGACAAAGCAGAAATTAGTGGGATCCCTGCAGAAAAACTGCCAGAGTAATGGGGCAGGAGCTGGTCCCTGTAAGAGATTAAGGACCCGTTACAAGCCATAGAAGAATGTGTGCTGACCTGGAATTCTGTTGTGACCCAATGAACCCTAGATGCAGCCACAGAAAGAGGAACACACAGGTTGCTAAGGCTTCCTTGTGCGTGGACCAGGACAGTGAGAAGACAATTCTGACTGTGAGCATAATGAGTCAGATAGGAAGGTCGCTCCCCACCTTTCTAATTCCCACTGGAAAGAAAGCTCCTATTGCTTTCTTCGGTCATTCTCTCAGTCAACCTCTGTCGGACAGTCTCATCTTCTGCCTGGCCTCTCTATATGGCCACCATGAACAACTTTGGTAATGTGACTTCTAAACCAATAACCTTGGTAAGAGAGATCATTTTACCCTGACTGAATTTCACAAATCAATCCCCTCTGGGGAGCTGGGCACAACAACCACCTACCCAAAGGGCATGGATGCTATGCAATGGGGAGTGATGAAATGGTCCTGGGATGGCAACTCAATTTCTATGTTACTGCTTTATTACCTCTGAGCTTATGAATTAAAACCATTTATAGTCACAGACAAAGCCACTATTAGCTATTAAAACCAAGGTCAATTTTCTTGATTATTTCATTCATTCATTCATAGATACACTAGCTAGAACCTCTGTAGCCTGTCATTAGTACCTAAATCTTTGGGACACAAAGAGTCCAAGAACTGGTTATGGTAGAGTATTGGTGATGGTGAAAACATGACAAATGACTGGAATGCATATCAGTGTTAGTTCAATGGTATCAAAACTTCCAAAACTCCCCCTGTAAGAAGTAACCAAGCATTGTAGCCTCCTTTATGTCTTGCATCTACCCTGGATCATGTGGCTTCTGCTGTGATACAAACATAGCTAGAATGAACTCACTCAGAACAAATTCTTAAGCTACATATTTTATGTACTTTTTATGGTCCTAAAGAAATGGACTCTAAAGTATATTTCAAATGGCTTTTCCCTCCCCCAATAGCATTTTCTCATAATAAAATAATGGCTATCTATTATGAATCAGGCTTCTTTTTTAAAAAAAATTTATTGTATAATATAATATATATAAAGCAAAGAAAGAAAAAAAGCAATAGTTTTCAAAGCACTCTTCAACAAGTAGTTAAAGGACAGATTCCAGAGTTTGTCATGGGCTATTATACCATCATTTAAGATTTTTCCTTCTAGCTACTCCAGAATATAGGAGAATATACTCCAGAATATAGGAGGCTAGAAGGAATAAATATGAATTAGGCTTCTTTTAATGTTAAATTGATGGGTGTTATTTTTTAAATTGATAATGTTTTAATTTTCATACATTAATTTCCAAATATAATAAATTAAATACAATAAATTATAGTATCAATTGAAGCATTGCTTCAAGAGAAAAATTACAATTTATATTTCAGCTTGTACACAGTCATCTACAGGTCTAAGCTTTAGAATAAGATGGTAGTAAATGTTTAAGTAATTAATCAGTCCTGTTAAAGGGTCTAAATTTATAAACAAATTGGATTTTAATGAGTGATTTTTTTTAGATTATCAGAGATTTTTGTCATCTAAAACAAAGAAAATAGTTATTATTCATGGATGCTTAAAAAGTGGCAAAGGCAATTTTTAAAAGTATTCATGTTGGGGGGTTCAAGGGTAGTTCAGTGGTAGAATTTTCGCCTGCCATGCATGGGACCTGGGTTCGATTTCTGGCCCATGCACTTCCCAAAAAACCAACAAAATTTCCACAAATGGTGCTGCAATAATTGGATGCTTACATGGAAAAAGAATGAAATGTGACCCCTCCCATACAGCATACAAAAAAGAAAAAGTATTTATGTTAAATTAATCAAAATTTTAAAAATGTCTTTCCTTCCCTTCTAAATTAATGGATTATTTGTTCCCAAAGAGAAGTCATCTCTATACCCTGCTAGAACACACAAAAGCACATTCTGAGTGTATTCCAGTTTTGCCAATTACTCACCACTGAACACAATCAACTTTGGTAAATATTGTCATGCTTTTCATTAATTTTGCATTTCATTTTCTCAGTTCAGTGTCCCAGATCAAAGTTCTTTGGCAATTAAATGCACAGTATCAACAGTGACTAAATGGCATACATGATGATAATTTTCATTTATTTCTCTTTTTATATCAGTTAATTTACTGTTTAATGGTAGCATATTGTACAATATTCTGATTAATGGCCTGTCTATTTTATAGAATTTTATAATACAGAAATAGCTCCAGTGCACAACAGTAATTTAATCCCTCCTTTACTATTTACTTGATTGCTTCACTGTTTTGGAAGTATGAATAAGTCACGATGGCCAAGGAGTGGCTAAGAGGAAGTTTTATTTGATTGTAGTCAATTTGTGCAATATTTGTGTTTTAGTTTCCTGGGCTGCTCAAGCAAATACCATGAAATGGGTTGGGTTAAACAATGGGAAATTATTTACTCATGCTTAGAGGTTGGGAAAAATTCCAAATCAAGGCATCATTGAGGCAATGCTTTCTTCTCAAAGTCTGTGGCCCTCTGGGGCTGGCTGTTGGCAATCACCAGCCCTTAGACT
This sequence comes from Myrmecophaga tridactyla, assembly GCA_004026745.1. NCBI lineage: Eukaryota > Metazoa > Chordata > Mammalia > Pilosa > Myrmecophagidae > Myrmecophaga > Myrmecophaga tridactyla. The sequence goes on from PVIY010001941.1 coordinate 73,830, forward strand.
GTCACATGGCAAGGTACAAAGCAGTCTTTCCTGGCCTCTCTTTCAGTTCCATTGAATTTCAGCTCCTTGCTTCCATGGCTTTTCCCTTTCTTTCTGATTTTCATTCTGCTTATAAAAGACTCCAGTAAATAGGATTAAGATCCATCTTGATTGGGCTGGGCCACACCCTTATCTCATCAAAAGGTCCTGCTTATAAAGGGTTTACACCCACAGGAATGGGTTAGATTTAAGTGCATGTTTTTCTAGGATACAGCTTTACGCCACTACAATTTGTAACACAAATTTCCGTCAAAGAACAAAGCATGCTGTTTTCCATGCTAAGTGTGATATCACTTGAACTTCTACTGCATTTCTGTAATTTGAGATTTCCTTCTCATCTTTTATAATTAAAAATGATAAACATGGAATTTTCAAATGTGAGCATGGTAAGGACAGACTGTTAACTTTATCAAAAATATTAAAAACCTGCCTTCACATCCAAAACACCAAGCCTAGATAGAGCATTATGTGTATAAGCACCTCACTATTCTGGAAGGAAGAAGAGACAGAAGGGGGGTAAAGGAAGGAAGAAAGGGAAGAAGGAAGGAGGATAAGGTGGAAGGAGAGAAGGAAGAAGAGAATGCAGAAAAGAAGAGGAGAGAAGAAATTATACAAAGTTCATGAATTGTGAAGCATCTGGAATTGTAAACCTATATTACAACTTAGAAAGCCATAATTCCCTAGAGTGTACAACAAAAAGGATTAAAAAAAAAAAAGAACAAATCATGTTGAGAAAAGTGAAAGGAATTATTTCCTTCTGACCTATATGATTCCTTGCCAAGGATCATATCAGACCACCAGATGCAATTCTCCTGTCCAGTGTAAGTACCAGGACCATTCATATAATTTCCCTGTTCCAATGGGACAATACCTAACAATATAAAAAAAAAAATTCAAGAAGAGAGTATTTAAAGGACATAACCCATGATGGACTTGGGCTTTCTTTACCCCAGCTGTTCCCCTACCAACCAGCAGTCTGGAAGGATCCATGATAGCATTTTGGGGGGAAAAAAGACAACATTCTTTTTCTCATTCCCCATAATAAAACAAAAAATATTGATATATTTATTATATCAATCAATAAATAAAATCCATAGTAAAACAAAAGGAAATTTAAAAGAGGGAAACAAATATTGATCAAATAATGTAAATAATGCAGGGTGACTTTAAACAACTAAAAATAATTTTTGAGAAATAAAAACAATTCTACCTACCTATGAACCCCTGATGGTGCCCGGAAGTCTCATCTATATTCTACTTCTTCAGTAATTTCTGATTAACTTATTCTTTAAGAACTCATCCTGGAAGATAAATTTTGAAAACAAAAATCATCATTCATCCCTTTAATTGTGGGATATCAGTTATCTAGTTCTGCCTACAAAAATTACCCCCAACCTAGCAGCATAAGCAACAAACATTCATTATCTTAGTTTGTGGGGGTTAAAATGTTGGAAGCAGCTTGGCTGCTTTTTTTCACGAGGTTGTAGGTATCATATCAACTGGAAGCGCAGTGTCTGAAGGCTCACTTGGGGCTGGAAGACCCACTTCCAACCTGGCTCACTCATGTGCTTTTGGCAGAAGCCTCAGTTCCTTCCTGGCTGTTTGTAGGAGGACTTACTCCCTCATCACATGGACCTTTCTGCAGGACTGCTTGGGTGTCCCTGAGACACATACAATAGTTTGTGGTTCAAGAAAAACTTGCAAGAAGTAGGTACAGTGCTTTTTATAAATTAGTATAGAAAGTGACATACAGTCATTTCTGTCACAATCTATTCACTAGAAACAAGTCACTAAGTTCAGCCTACATTCAAGTACAGCTTAATTAATCTCTATATTTTAGCGAGAGAAGCATCAAAAAAATTGTGAAGATATTTTAAGACCATCACATATTGATGCTATTATTAAAACAATACTGTTTTGCCTGTTTCTTAATATAAAATGCACAGTATTTCAGCTTAATTAAATCTTCCTTTAGAACAAAACCATCAGATGATAGCAAACCTTCTATGGGAACACTTAGATTCCAAAATGACCTCTTGGAAGGCAGTTACTTTAAAAATGTTTGCTTCTATTTGCACTAAGTGGAAAGAGAAGAAAATGCAAAGCTATTTCTTCTCTTTCCTCAGACTAAAAAGGACCAGAAGATGCACTCAATCCTCTATGTTTCCTTTTTACTTTTCAGAGTTTAAAATATTTGGATTAGGAGACCAACCATTTAAAGCTTTATTTATTTATTTATTTATTTATTTATTTATTTATTTATTTATTTATTTGCATGTGCAGGCACTGGGAATCGAACCTGGGTCTCTGGCATGGCAGGAAAGAATTGAGACCAAGTCATTTAATAGTGGACCACATGACAAATAAAAATAACCTCATTGGGACTCATTGGTGTCCCTGATTAAGAGAAGGGAAGTGTGTTTGTGATGGAGCTTTTTTACTGGCATTTCTCTTTCTCACTTCCCTTTTCCCCATCTCCTTGCCATTTCCCATCCGTCCCTGCCCCACCCGCGCCACCACTCAATGGTAACCAACATTTCAGCTTGCATGCCCAGCAGAGGGGTACAGGACTAGAATTTTTGAGATTTTGGCTGCCCTCAGCCTCCTTGATTTATTTTGGTTATACAAATTAAGCAATATCCTTGTGGGGTGTTCATTTATCTTTTCCTTGGGGACATTATTTTCTATTAACCATCTTCTTCTATTATTTTATTTTAGCCATTATTTTATTTTGTTTTATTTTATTTTTTTTTTTTGGAGGGGATGCTGTATGGCAGGGTCACATTTCATTATTTTTCCTTGTGAGTATCCCATTATTGCAGCACCATTTGTTGAATTTGTTTGTTTGTTTTTTGGGAAGTTCCTGGGCCAGAAATTGAACCCAAGTCTCCTGTGTGGCAGGTGAGAATTCTACCACTGAAGTACCCTTGTACTCCCCATTAGCCATTATTTTCTATTAACCAGGCTCTCTGCAGGTCAGTCCTCCCTGACTGAAACTCTGGCCTTGGCCACTCATTACACTAATTGCATGCAGTTTGCTGTCCACCCGTGCTCTATTACCTCAGAGTCATATCATCCTCAGTGATATTAAGAAGGCCAGTTTGGTAGCAGCACAGCATCTCTTCCAGGTCCTCTTCAGAACATAACTGGCTGGTAGGTTTTCCAGCTTTCCACTACCACGTCAAATCCTCTGAATCTTTTGATCCCTTACTCCTCTATTTGCCACAGAGCTTCTTGCATTTCTATTTTACTTAGTTGTGGTCCTTTATTGTTTCAAAGAATCCAAAACCTTGGAATTTTACAAGTTCATCCTAGCAGTATGTTAGCAGTATCCCACAGGATGCTTGCCAAGGCATTCAATCCTATATTATGATAAAGTGCTTCTATATTAATAAATGCTCCCTAACCTAACTTTACATTCCTACGTTGTGCTCTCTCCTTATTTCAATATCCTGAAGATCCAGTCTTGTATATATTCTCCACTGGTTCATGTTAGGTCCCAAACTCCTTCAGCATGAAGTTCTTCCCACCTCTTAGCATGCCTATTATTTTCCTGGCCAGGATTCTTGTGAATTTATCCCAGCTATTAGTGTGGTGGTCAGGAGGGATGGGGTGGGCTTGTTCTGAGGGTATTTATCTGGCAAGACCGAGGCCTTTGCATCGTCTTCAAGTGAAGTGGGAGCCCTAGGCTTTTAATAGGGAGAAATGGGCCATTTCTGCAGGCCCACAGGATTCGGGGGAACAAGGCACTCAAGGTTGTGAATCCATGACCCAGGCCCCCATCCCAAATCTAGGGTCACATTTATACACAGTAAGGGACCTGACCTTGACACAGCAGCATTGCCAGAATGAAAATCCAGCCCACTTAGAGCTCTACTACCCTTTTAATTAAGTCCTGAGGCTGATATTCAGCTTTTTAGAACTGGATTCCAGAAGATGAAAGACTATTTGTGCTGTCCAGGAGGGCATCTGGCTTTCACACCTGACTTTAAATTAGTGATTAATTATGCTTACCCATTCATGAATTTTTTCCAATGTACTGCTTACCTATATTCCTTAAAGATACTACTTGCCCCAAACCTTTCAAAGGCAAGATATTTCACCTCCCATTGCATTCCTGTCCACCTGTATCCCACCGCTTTATAGCACTGATGAAAATTGAACAATTGCTCTAGTACAGCATGGATAATGTGGTTTCACTACCAGCCAGCAGTGATTCCTCAAACTATTTCTTGTGCCAACTGTCTTATATTAAGTTTCCTGGGAAACAGACTCTGAAACAGAGATTTTCACATATGTGATGTTTGCTAGCTGCCAGAATGCAACACACCAGAGACAGATTGGCTTTTAATAAAAGGGGATTTATTTTGTTAGTTCTTCAGAGGAAAGGCAGCTAACTTCATCTGAGGTTCTTTCTTACGTGGGAAGGCTCAGGGTAATCTCTGCTGGCCTTCTCTCCAGGCCTCTGGGTTCCAACAACTTTCCCGGGGGTGATTCCTTTCTGCATCTCCAAAGGCCTGGGCTGAGCTGCAAGTGCTGAGATGAGGAACACCGAGCTGCTTGGGTTGTGCTACGCTGAGCACTCTCATTTAAGCACCAGCCAATTAAGTCAAACATCATTCATTGCAGCAGGCACACCTCCTAGCTGACTGCAGATGTAAATCAGCAACAGATGAGGTTCACGTGCCTTTGGCTCATGTCCACAGCAACAGAACTAGGTGCCTTCACCTGGCCAAGTTGACAACTGAATCTATCTACCACACGTGGTTTTTTAGGATGTTCTCTCAGGAGCAATACCTGTGGAGGAGGGCAAGGAGCAGGACTAGATAGAGGGAAAAGTTGAACTGCAAAGCAGTTGCAACAGAGGCCTCACTCAACTGCTCAGGGAGTTCTGGGGCTGGGATGACCTTTCAAAATTGTTCTGAATTGAAGCATGGAAATTAAGTCTGTACCCCATTTCCATCTGTCATTGATGAGGACTGACTTCTGGAAGGGGTGCCACCTTGGGAATGGAGTTTCCATGGACAGAGGGCAATTCCTGGGGAGGAACCAGCTATGAACTGCCTTTAGATGGCACATCCAGGAGCTGAGAAAATGATACCCCTGCAGAGGGATGGAGTGGGATAGTCCATGGAAGAAACCATCGCACCTACAACTTGTGCTCCCTGTAATGGTGCAATGAGAGTAGCATGTTGAGAGAAGTTGAGTGGGGAATAAGGAAGCATTGTATAGAAGGTATAATGTAACAGAGATGTAGAAAATTGTTAAACATTGTTATGAGTAATAGCAAATTTTTCGTTTGGATTGGAATATAAAATGTGATGAAAGGGTATCAGTGGAAGATGTTAGAAGTGGCATCAATGAGTATGAGTTAAAAAGAAGTAATTTGGGCCAAAGTGTGAAGGACTGTGGAAGACAAAGGAAGGAGTTTGGGTATTGTTTGATAGTTAATAGGAAAATTTTGGAAGTTTTCTGAGTTGAAGGTGACAATCTTTTCTTTTTTTCTGATTTTGTCATGTTGAGTGTAAAGACTGCTCAATTCCAGTTTATAAAATATCTTTATGTATTTTAAAGATACTTCCAATACTTTATATCTCCCATTTCTTCTTTTCATGTACATTATATACATTGCACATTTTCTTTAATACTGGGGTATAAAAAAAGCACCAAGTGCCTAGTTGGCTTATTAAAAAAAAAGAGATTTGCATAGAAATGGCCTACTAGGAGCAATATAATTGACAGCTTTGAATAAGCAATAACATGTGATGATTTTCATATTGTTCTTTAATTATCTCAGAAGCATAAAAACCATTACTCGAGTCATTAAAGTTAGAATGAACATTGGGGAATTTACGCTAGGAAGAAAATGTTTCCGTGGCAGAATTCTGAAGCAGTTGATCTCATAATTGTGTAACTCTTCATTTCCATTTAGTTAAACTTTATTCAACTAATATGAATTTTGCCTATTCACTTAGAATGCCAACCTCTTAAGACATTTGGTAGCTATATAGTATAATCCAGCAAAGCACTTACTAAATTTCTATGTTTCTAATTACGTGTTTAGTCCAGGATGTGCTGCCATAACTTTCTTCTCTCTTTTACTTGGGAACACCAGAACAATTAGCAATTTCTAAAAATTGTCTTTTAAGTGGTAAGAAAAGTGATTTTTCAACATTAAGTGCCAGAAAAGTAATAGTGCCAGCAAATTTGCTTTCTCATGCTCTGTTTCTAGTCATGAGAAATAGAGCATGACTCGAGTTGGAATATCTTGACAAACTCTCTGCTGACTTTACATTTGCTAAGAATAATTACATAAATGGCAGAATAAGAGTTTCTGGGTTGTCCCTTCCCATATTTTCCCTGATGGGGAGGTGATTTTTTAGCATAATTACATATCAAAATGTACTATGAAAGGTAATCTGTATTGGTATAGATGAACAAGAAAACAAATTGAATTGTATTTCACTCTGAAGAATAAGGATACAACGAGCTGATGAAAGAGAACTTGCTGATTGCTACTTCAAAGAAAGAAAGCTAGAGGAGAGATGGGGGTAGTGGAGAGTCTAAGAGATATACAGGCAAGTCATTGATTGAAGGGCATCCAGAAATAAACAGTTAAAAAGTACGTGCATGATTCTCTGGACACCAAATGTAAACCTGATCAACCATCAGGAAATCAAGGTCCTTTCTGGGGATACTTTCCATCCTATGGACATAAAGGTAGAGTCATATTTAAAATATATAATGTGTCACAATTCCTGAAGCACTTTCACACATTTATCTTACTTGACCATTATGACAGCCTCATTAGATAAGAAAAGTGAGGATTGTTCTACTTTATACAAATGAGAAAATTGAACCAAAGCAACTTGTCCAAGATGAAACAATTAGTATGATTGTTTTACAGCAGAATCAGTATTGAGCCTAAGCAGACTATTCCCAAAGTCTGCTAACTTCATTCTACCATTCTCCCTCTGATATTGAGACTTTCACTATTTGGTTGCTCTAAATTGTAAGTTGGTGGATAACACATATCTCAGATCCTTTTCTGTACACCTATTTATTGTATCTCTAATTTCAAGTTTGGGGAACAAAAGTTGTGCAAAAGTCCCAAACTTGTCGTTAAAACTTCCATCTATGTATTATTCTTACCAAATTGTGAATCAAATCACAATTTAAATAATATGGAACATTCTTCAAACCAGCTGGCCTGGACTCCTTAAAATTTAGTCAATGTCATTAAAAATGAAAAGGGAAGTGACAATCTGGATCAATGGAAATAATGAGATGTGGCAAATAAATACAATATTTGAATCATGACTAGATCCTGAGAATCAGAGAAAAGGACATTATTTGGGCAATTTTTGAGATATAAATAATGGCTTTCATTAAATATTATTGCAATGATGTAAACTTGTTTCAGTGTGATAATGGTATATAGGAGAATACCCTTCTTCTTAGAAGACGTATGCTTAAGGATGTAGGAGTGAAGCATCACGATGTCTGCAAATTACTTTTAAAAAGATCAGTAAAAATCATATGTAGATATATATGCCACAATTATACAATGTATATACATATACAAATATGGATATCCCACTTATGAATATTTTTGTATATATGTATAATTTTTACTGAATTTACTAATCTGATCTATATATAAAGAAAGAGAGAGAGAGAAGAGCAAACAAACATGGCAAAAAAGAAAATACATGGGAAATTTAGGTATAGAATGATATATGGGTGTTCTTTGTGCTATTTTTTTCAACTTTTTCATTGCCTTGAAATAAAGTGTTGGGAAAGGTAAAAACAATACCACAGTAAGATTTATTTCTGAATTGTGAGATCAGATTCGAATGGTTTATAATAATTTTGTGTAAATCACTAAAACCACTTGGAAATGTGTTGGAGATATTACACGGTAGTGGGTTTCTGTGCAAGGACAAAACTTATTCATGACTTGGGATAGTCCAACTTTATACTATTATTTGCCAGCATGAGTGTTACACTTTTACCTCAGAAATAATAAAATGAATTAAAAGATGGGAAAAAAAGAGGAGAAAAAGAATAAATGAAAAATAACAGGGAAAAAAGGAAAAGTCTGTGTTTTATTTTCCTGGCTGGCAATGCAAATATCATACAATGGATTGGTTTAAGCAATGGAAATTTATTGGCTCATGGTTTTGAGACTAGGAGAAGTCCATATTAAGGTGTCATCAAAGCAATGCTTTTTCCCCAAGACCTGGCTTTCTGGGGCTGGGTACTACCAATCCTTGGTCTTGGGCTTCTCTGTCACATGGCAATGCACATGGCAGCCTCTCCTGGCCTCTTCCTTCTATTCTGGGTTTCAGTGACCCTCAGCATCTTGTTTTCCATGTTTTTTCCCCCCATATTTCTGAATTTCATTCCTATAAAGAACTCCAGTAATAGAATGAAGGCTTACTGTGCCAGTTTGAAGCTAGAAAAGCCATGCCCCTCATTCAGTTTTGTTGGATGAGAGCTTTCTGATTATTTCCATAGAGATGTGACCCATCCAATTGTGGGTGGTAACTTTGGATTAGATGGTCTCCATGGAGATGTATCTCCACCCATTCAAAGTGGAGTTGCTCACTGGAGTCCTTTAAGAGGGAACCATTTTGTGCTTCAGCCAACAGAACCAACAGAGCCTACACAGCCAGAGACCTTGGAAGCAGAAGGTAAATGCCCCCGAGGAAGCCTTATGAAATGAGGAGAAAAAGCTAGCACACTATGCCATGTGCCCTCCCAGCTGACAGAGAAAACCCCTGAATCATCAGCCTTCTTGAATGAAGGTGTCTTTCCCTAGGTGCCTTAATTTGGACATTTTTACATCCTTGCCTCAATTTGGATGTTTTCACAGCCTTAGAACTATAAACTTGCAACTTAATAAATTCCCCTTTCTAAAAAGCCATTCCATTTCTGGTATACTATATTACGGCAGCTAGCCAACTAGAACACCCATCATGATTAAGTTGGACCACAGCTTGACTGATGTAACCTCATCAGAAGATTATACTTACAATGGATTGACACCCACAGGAATAGATTAAGTTTAAGAACATGTTTTTCTGGGGTCTACCCACTGAACCCCCAAAAGACATGTTGTTTTTACACACGAAATACATTCAGTCCATTATAACACCCCTAATGTCTTAAGTTATTTCAGAAACAATGCCAAGTGCAAAATCTCATCATAGTCAGTTATGGGTGTGGTCTGTTCTGGAGCACAGTTCCCTTCTATTTGTGGACCTGTGAAGCCTAGAAAAAAGTGATCTGTTTCCAATATACCTGGTGGAACAGGCATAGGATAAATATTCCTCTTCTAGAAAGGTGAAATTGGAAAAGAGAACAGGAGCAACAAGTCCCAAATGATTCCAAAACCCAGCAGTGCAAACTTCATTTGATTTTAAGTTTGATAATCATCTATGGATGGATGTTTTGTCCTCTGGGCTTGCTGGAGCTGCAGCCCCACCCCTTCCACAGACTTGTGCAGTGGCCATGCTCTCCTTGAAAACTGGTGTGTACACATTATCCTCTCCAAGCAAAGCAGTGTCAGACAGGTTCTCTGCAAACCCTAGGGCACATGCCCCAACCAATCTGAGCACTAGGGTGGTGGCCAGGCTCTCCATTAACACCAAGACATATGTCCTAGCATCTCAAAGCTTTGGGGTGGTAATATACTTCCTGAAAAATGGGGTGCAAGACCTGCACTCTTCAAGCGCAGGGGCAGACCCACCTACTCCATACACACAGGTGGATACACTTTCTTGGTGGAAGAACTATCTACCAACACTCTCTTCAAAGCAATCTAGGCTTTTTCTGTCAAGCACTTCACAATTCTTCCAACCTCTATTTATTACCAAATTCCAAAGCTATTTCCACATTTTTGTTATTTGCAATAGCAGCACCCAGTCTCCTGATATCAAAATCTGTTTTAGTTTCCTCATTGCACAAGCAAATACCATACAATGGGATGGCTTAAACAATGGGAATTTATTGGCTCATGGTTTTGAGGCTAAGAGAAGTCCATATCAAGAATCATCAATGCAATGCTATCTTCCTAAGACATTTTTCTTGGGCTGGTTTCCAGTGATCCTTGGCCCTAGGCTTCTCTGTCACGTGTCAATGCAGATGATGGTCTCTCCTGGCCTCTCCCTTCTGTTCAAGGTTCTGTTGACCTTCAGTCTCTTGCTTCTGTGACTTTTACTATCTGTCTGAAGTTAATTCTGCTTATAAAAGACTCCAGAAACAGGATTTCAAACTACCCTGATTGAGTTGGACTATACCTTAACCCAAAGTAACCATATTAAAAGGCCTTATTTACAATGGGTTCACACCAAATGGAATGGATTAAGTTTTTTGCTTCTTTGTTTGTATGCTGTATGGCCAGGGTCACAGTTCACTCTTTTTCCATGTGAGTATCCTGTTATTGCAGCCCCACTTATTGAATTTTTTTGTTTGTTTGTTTTCTTTCTTTCTTTGCTTGTTTGTTTTTTGGGAAGTCCATGGGCCAGGAATCGAATTCTGGTCTCCTGCATGGCAGGTGAGAATTCTACCACTGAACTACCCTTGCACCCCCTGGATTAAGTTTAAGAACAAATTTTCTGGGGTACATACACCACAGTATAATTCCATGATTTCATTTCTTTGTTCTCTATATAGCTAAATTCCAGCTATTTTTTAAGAATCATCTCCAACATCATCTACTGTAGGAGGCCATAAATAAAGACCACATCTCCTGTTCTTTCACTCTTTCTCTCTACCCTTGGGATCCTTTGTCATCTCATGATATGGACAATAGGATATTGGGTATAAAATGAAGTCATTAAAACCATGTCCCAAATTAATGTTGCTGCAGAAAATGTGAATGCTATAACTATGAATCTTGACTAGATACTGATGGTGAAGAGCAACCTCTAGCATCTCTTTACCCCACTCATATGCCTGAAGTTTAAGTTTTGTAACTGAGGGGTGAAAGAAGAGGACAAGAAAAAAAGGAAGGGGAGACTAGACAGAGAATGTCTCTGTCATCTGTTCCCTCTTCAGCCCTCTGTCTGAGCTCCTATAATTATCATTAAGTGCTATAATTTATAAGCTTTTGAAACTCTTCAGTAAAGAATATTTGCACCCCTGGAAACAAGCCAGGCACAGATGAGGTGTGAGTGGCAATGAGGGAGAAGGAAGGTCTTCTCTTTGCCTCTGAATAGAACCCATTACCTTTCTATTATCATGAGAGAATGTGAAGGGAACAACTAGAGGCCACAACATCACCTGAACATGGCATTTTCTGATGGGTGAGGCTTTTCCAAGTAACTTTACAGATGAAGGGACATGTACTAATGTAAATCAGAGCAAAAGAAAAAGATGGAAGATATGATATGATTGCAGCTAATGGAATGATCTGTAGGCACATACAAGAGTTTCCTTTGGAGTCTCCCAGGCAAGCTTTTATTTTGGGACAAGCCAGCTGTAGAACAAATCTTTGTGTTACTGTGATATCATATGGCAGGACCTATAATTCTATATAATGGCTATGTTTTATTTTTAGCCTAGGCTCCCAACAGAAATATGCTTTTCCCACCAAAACAAGCTTCAGTGCCCTCTCCCCATTAGAGAAAACAGGGAATCAGCAATGCTGGAAAAATGTCTTCATCTGAGAGCTGAAACACACACATGGAACTCTAACAAGGCAGGAATGTGAGAGTGGCAGCCCCCATGGACATTAGTATTAACAAATTTAGTTAGCATCCATTATTTAACAGAACACTTTAAAAGAAAGAAAACACTCTGAATTAGTCAGTATCCTCCAAAGAAACGGAACTAATGGATATAACCATTAAGAAATTTATTTTAGGTATTGGCTCACACAACTGTTGGGAAGGGCAAGTATGAATTCCGTAGGCCAGGTTACAATTAGGGAACTCTGATGAAGGTTTTTGATGTATCCCCCAGGAGAGGCTGACTGGCTGAAGTAGAGATAGAAATTGTTCTTTTCAACTGCTGAAATCATCACTTCTTTTAAGGCCTTCGATTGATTAGATGAGACTTCTCCCATGGCTGAAGGGAATCTCCATTGCTTATTGTAGATGTAATCAGCCATAAATGCAATCCACTCAGGAATCATTTAAATCCATGAATATCCTCGCAGTAACAATCAGGCCAGTCCCTGCTAGGCCAAACAACTGGACACCATAACCTGGCCAAATTGACACATGAACTTAACTGTCACACCCTCTCACAGATGTCACTGATAAAGGACTCTTTAAATAAGCGCTGTACTTAGAGTAGTTGCAGAGTGTAATGCAAAGACCTCCTTGGATTACAAAGAAGGATCTCAAAGCAAACTGCTGACACAGTTCAGACATCCCAAGAGACAGAGAAATATGGAGTATGCCAGAACATAACCAAAAATCAAAAAGAGAATTCTTCCTTCAATTAGCCATCAAGCATAGGCCTGGGGGTTAAAAAAAAAAAAAAGGCCTCTGAGACTAGCCTGCCGGTTTTGAATCTTAACTCTGCCACTTTTTTTAGCTGTGTAAACTCAGGCAAGTTATGTCAACTTTTGGCTCCTCAGTTTCTCCTTTCATAAGATAGATTTAATAATAGTATCTACTTCACGTTCGTTGTGAGAATTAAATGAGTTCCCCTCTTCAAAATGAGTCTGGCACATAGTAAGCACTCAACAAATCACAGCTCTTATTAGATATTAGATATTGCTGGTGACAAATAACCAGAGGTTGAACCATCTGAAACACCACCTCCTTTGGAGGGCAATGGGGGGAGACTTAAATAACAACTCAAATCTCCCTGAGTCTTTCCACTACCTCCTTTTGTTTATTAAATCTTACAATGCATATAAAACTAACATTTTTTGTCACTATCAGTATTGTGGTGACTTGAAGCTGTATGTACCCCAGAAAGACACATTCTTAACTTTAATCCATTCTTGCGGGTGTGGATCCATTGTAAGTAGGATCTTTTGATGAGGCTACTTCAGTTAAGGTGTGATCCACCCCATTCAGGATGGATCTTAATCCTTTTATTAGAATCCTTTATAAATGAAGTGGAATACAAAGAGAAAGAGAGAAAGCCCCAGAAGCAAGAAGCTGAGAGCAACAAAATCCAGAAGAGAAGAGAGACAGCAGACACTGCCATGTGCCTTGCTATGCTGCAGAGGAGTCAAGGGTCACTGGCAGCAAGCCTTTAGGAAGAAAGCATCATCTTGAGGATATCTTGATTTGGAAATTTTTCTTGGGCTCAAAACTGTAAGCTAATGAATTCCCATTGTTAATCCAACCCATTTCATGGTATATGCCTTCGGCAGCCTAGGAAATTAAAACAGCTATCAAAGATAGTTAAGACTTGTTGCCCTAAGTAAGCAAATCCAGCTGTGTGGCAGTTTTTATAAGAACTTACTTTTCTGGGTTTTATTTCTGGCTGGGTATTTGCTTGTTAAAATAGCACTTAGTCACACCCCCACAGTAGCACTTGCTGCACTGATACCTCCACAACGAAACAGCACCTTATCCTTGGTCATGAGGTGCAGCTGTATGACCCTAAAACTGTGCCTGACATTCAATGAAGGCTACTGCTTTTCTCTCCCTTCATACCCTCATTTGTGTTATAAACAACAAAAGATAGATTTCCTTAACCTTCAACCAGCTGAAATAGGCTAATGGAAGTGACCATCCTGAGATCCCAAGGAACAGTTTTATACCTTCCCTTTGTAATAATGGGCCTCCAAAGCAGCTTTAACTTCAATGGTAAAACAATCAAGAGTGATTGTTTTACTTGACAATAAATAGATGATACAATCTGGTAGAAACATCATACACCCAAAGTCACCAGCTGTGTCCTCTTATTCATCTGCCTCTGGCATGCAACATCTGGCCAGACCAGCTAACATCTCATTCCAGGTGATCTGAGCTGACTGAAACTATAGTTATCTGACTAAACTAAAATTATAGAAGTCTAATGGCAAAGAAGAATTAGAATGAAATTGGAGGAGAATAAAAATGTAAAATTACACCTCTCCTCCATTTACTTCATAGAATCAGATATTTTTATCTTCAAAGTAGATTGGCTCATCTGGCTCTGAATGACCAGCCAGTCACATAACGGTTTCTTGTTCCTGTGATTTCTCTGAAAGTTAAGTGATTTGCTCAATATCACTCCACAATCCAACAATGAGCACAAAATCAAATTTCATTTTCATCATCATTCCAGTATTCTGAAGGTTTACATTTTCAATTGACTTTTTCTACATCTGACACACATACTTAAAGAAGTTTTTTTTTTTTTTAACCGTTTATCTTACATTGATGATCAGAGTTGGGATTATGACGGATTTCTAAAATATCTTTCTCTATATATCAATAGTAAGAGATAAATTTTCTTCTCTTCCATAATGCTTCAAGATCTTGCTTTAGAAATCAGAAAGTACTCAGTTTGTTCCCAAATCTTTGTTACCAGCCATGAAATGACCTAGAAATTTGCTCAAATTATAAAGTATTTAATTTGAAAAAACTACAGCAAAACAGTGAGGTGACTTATTGAACTTGATTCCCTATTTCACTTCTAATAGGAATTGATGTGGACTTGAGAAGTTAGCATATTCCACACTTATCTATTTTGGCTGAATAGGAGATTAAATTACACACCTAATTGTATAATTAAGACCAACTGAAACTAACAGATAGAATGGGAAGTCTATGTCAGAAGTCCTGATGCTCCCTTTTCTTCTGTGATGCCCATTCCTAGTCAGACTTTTGCAACCTTGGGATGTACCCAAAGCAAAGGTCAGATGCATTTATGTGTAAGGAAGTTACTCTCCATCTCTTCTGCCTTTCCCTATTTTCTACCACATTTGCTTTTGCTTTCAATTTGTAAATTAAGTAGCATATTATCTCAATCTTCAGCAAACACAAAAGAGAGAAATTTAGAACAATAAGATTTTGAATATATGCTAAGTGAAATCAGATACTTTCTGACTGAATTTAATAAAAATTCCAATATCATACTGTTTCTGTTGCCCCGACCTGTTAAATAAACCACTTCAAAGTTAATCATATGTGCTGATTTGAATCTGTGGTGGACCCCAGAAAAGTCATGTCCTTTAATTCTAATTCAATATTGCTGGTTGGGAGCTTCTGGATTGTTCCCATGGAGATGTGACCCACCCAATTGTGGGTGGTAATTTTTGATCAGATAGCTTCCATGGAGTTGTGACTTCACCCATTAATCCTTTAAAAGAGGTAACATTTTGGAGAGAGTCCCATTGTAGAACCACAAGAAAGCCACAGCAGAATGCTGCAGAACCATGGAGCAGAGATCCACACAGCCAGTGACTTTTGGAGATGAAGAAGGAAAATACCTCCCAAGGAGCTTCATAAAACAAGAAGCCTGGAGAGAAAGCTAGCAGACGGTCGCCATGTGCAACATGCCTTCCCAGTTGAGAGAGAAATGCTGAACCCATCAGTCTTTCTTGAGTGAAGTTAACTTCTTCTTGGTGCCTTAATTTGGACGTTTCCTCAGCCTTAGAACTGTAAGCTAGCAACTTATTAAATTTCCCATTTTAAAAGCCTTTCTGTTTCTGGTATATTTCATTTTGGCAGCTAGCAAATTAGAACATGATGTAAATAGTAATAATAAAGATTATTATTATTATTATTATTATTATTATTATTATTATTATTGTCTCTCACAGTTCTGGTTGTGGGCTGGGTTCAGCTGTGCAGTTTTCCATCAGATTTCTCATGTGGTTACAACCAGATGGTGCCAAAGCAGAAGTCATATCGAAAACCTTATCACTTACATGCTTGGTGATTGACAGCAGTCATCTGTGACTTCATACGCAGTCACTTTAACATTTTAGTTATTAGAAACAAGCCACTAAGGCCAACCAATTTTAAGGGAAGGAAAAATAAACTATAGTTCTTGGTAGAGGAGTGTCAAGTCATTTGCAAGCATATTTTCAAACAATCACACATACAAATATGATATTTAAAATTTTCAATGCATAGTATGTTCTTTAACAACAAAGCAAGGGACCAAAAATAACATCTAAGACTTCTCATAAAATAGGAGAATTGAGATCTTAGACTCCAACAATCATTTAAATAAGCCATTGGAATCCTCAAGGGGCAGAAAGAGCGTGCTTTTTCAATGCTCTGGTGAATTTAAATGTATACCTGGAAGTGGGCTTCAGAATCTGCTGAAACCAGGCTATTGAGGAGCTCTGCTAGGTTTATCACAGAACAGTTCAGGTTCAGTTTGAGGTCTGGGAGGGGAATTTAGACAGCAGCCAAACCAAGTATGAGCAAATTAATATAATCCTCAAAAACAGCATTCTTTAAGCAATTAGGATAGAATGTCTTTTATTCAAGGATTAACAATGACCTCTAAAACATATAGCAATCCCAGAAAAATGGAACCCAGTAGTCAGAAGAAAACCTTTTCCCTGGAATATATTGATTTTTGTGGTTTTGGATTCAAAATAAAATCATAATTGTCCTAAAAAGGGGGTCCAAAATAGACAAAAGAGACCAAGAGAACACCAAAATAAGGTACAGTTACAAATAAAATCAGGGTTGAAAGCAATAAATAACAACCTAAGATATGGAAAACTAAAGTGAATATGGAATGAGAAGGCAACTCCATAAGGTAGATGATATTGATAAAGATGAGATCCAATCTATAAATAATAGGTGTTCTCCCAAGAAAGGTAGCAATAATGAAAACTAACAAAGAAAAAAAACCTGATTTAAGAAATAAACCTCAAATTAGAAATTGAGAGTGCTCACAACATTTGAGAAACATAAATGAACAGAGACTAATTCCAAGACAAGCTCTAATGAAAATTCACTCTTGGAGATTAATAATACATCCAGCAAAATAAAAAGACCCTAAATTTTCACTTATGTGATGAAATGCCAGGATTTAAGGGTAAATGACTGTGCCACAAGTATTTATACACCCAGCCAAGCTTATGATTTCAGATACATGAATAAAAGAAAAAATGAATGAATACTGCAGATGTCTAAGTTTTGAACATCTAAACAAGGGTAAATTAACAAAAATACAAGTGAAACAGAAGAATTTTAAAACATTATTGCTCTAGTTTGCTAGCTGCTGGAATGCAATATACCAAAACCGGCAGAGAGTCCACCAGCCAAAGACTTTTGAAGATGAAGAAGAGCTGGAGAGAAAGCTAACAGATGACTCCTTTAACAGATTTAAAAAGGAGAATGTAATAAATTGCTACTTTACAGTTCTAAGGCCAACAAAATGTCCAATTAAAGTAATCCTAGAGATTGAAACAAGTCTATAGAAATGGTCAATCTAAGGCATCCTGGGAAACATACCTTGATTCAAGAAGGCCAGTGAAGTTCCAGGTTTCTCTCTCAAGTGGAAAGGCACATGGCGACACAGTCAGCATTTCTCTCTTGGCTGGAAAGGCACATGGTGATCATGGGTCATCTGTCAGCTTTCTCTCCAGCTCTTCTTCATCTTCAAAAGTCTTTGGCTGGTGGACTCTCTGCTTCTTGGTTCTGCAGTGTTCTCTGTTTTGGCCTTCTCTCTTGTCATTCTCCTCTGCTCTCTCTGAATCTCCCACATTCTCTAAAATGTTTCCTCTTTTATAGGATTCCAGTAAATTAACCAAGACCCACCCGAATGGGTGGAGTCACATCTCTATCTAATCAAGTTTAATACCCACTCTTGATCAAGTCACATCTCCAGGGAGATGATCTAATTAAAGTTTCAAACATACACTACTGAATGGGATTAGGATTAAAACATGGCTTTTCTAGGGTACATACATCCTTTCAAACTGGCACAACTATCAATCCATGGTAAATCGTGTGAATAGGCTATATATATATATATATATATATATATATATATATATATATATATATATATATGAACAGGAAGTTTGAATAGCAGAACAATGCCAAATTGTTTGCCTTGCAAAGAATATTCTTTCTCTTGAAATATTCATGGATCATTTACAAAAATTTATTATACAACACATCATAAAATTTTTACAAATTCACCCCCAAATAATTTCTTCATGACATATTCTCATATCACAATCAAATAAAGATAGAGGTTAGTAATGTAAGTAAAAAATAAATAAAACAGAAATAATTTTTGAAAGCATTGAACTCTCTAAGTGATCTCTAGGTGATAACGCAGAGGATATTTAGAAAATAATCAAAAAAAGAATACTACAGAGCAAACCAGTGTGTAGCTGATTATAGTCAGAAACAAATAAAATGTTTTTATTATAAAAATTTAAAAATCTATTTATTCTCCAACTGATTCAGTTTGTTAAAGCTGCCAGAATGCAATATATCAGAAATGGAATGGTTTTTATAAAAAGAATTTGTTAAGCCACAAGTTTACAGTTCTAAGGTCATAAAAATGTCCAAACTAAGGCCAGGGAATGGTACCTTGACTCAAGAAAGGCCAAAGGTCTGGAAAACCTCTGTCTGCTGGGAAGGCATGTGGCTCGGGTCTCCTGGTCCTTTGGCTTCCAATTTCAATCAAATTCCCCAGAGGCATATTCTTTCTGCTTCTCCAAACATCTCTGTCTATGTCAACTCTGAGCTTTCTCAAAAAATATTTTAAAGGACTCCAGTAAACTAATCAAGACCCACCTTGAATGGGTGGAGCCACATCTCCATCTAAATAAAATGTCACACCCTCAACTAAGTGGGCCTAACTCCATGGAAACAATCTAATCAAAGGATCCACCCTAAACTATAGGTCTGGCCCCGTAAGTGGAGCAAGATTAGAACATGGCTTTTCTGGGGTATGTAATAGTTTCAAACTGATACACCAACTTAGACCTAAAGACCAAAAGAAAAAAGACAAAAAGTCAATGTGAGAAAATATGAAAAAGGAAATAATCAAAGGTAAAAAAGAGATATCAATTAACTATGAAGTCATAGAAATGGAATTAATAAATTAAGCAAAGAACTTGGGGGGAGTGGGGCCGTAATATTATAAATGAACTTCTAACAAATCTAATATAAAAGAGAATTGAGACAATAAAAATCTGAATGTAAGTAGAGAAGTAATGTTAGAAATAAAGGAACATTTTTTCAAAAAGCAATGGAAGAAGGGGTGCACGGGTGGTTCAGTGGTAGAATGTTCACCTTCCACGTGGAAGACCTGGGTTCAATTCCTGGACCATGCACCAAAAATAAAAAGAAAGAAAAAAAAAAGCAGTGGAAGACTCTCACTTATAAAAGATAGAAAAAAATGAAATAAAGTTGGTGTTCCACAATAGCCAGGGAAATATATGTTTTTAATGAAAATCTATCTAAAATGAAGTAAGAAAATAATATATAGTTTTAATAAGAAAAATAATTATACTGATATAAATTTAAAAATCTGCACATTTCAAGATCCATTTATAATAATAATAATAACAATTTGGAATAGAAGTGTATTTCTTTAACATCAAAAAATCTTAATTGAAAACAGATAATTAACATTATAAATATGGTTTAATGCTAGAGTTAATCCCAATAAAGTGAAAAATATAATAGATATGTTCTCTGTATTTTTCATAGGTAATATTTTGTTGGTCTGATTAACAAAGCATGAAACAAAAATAAGAAGTATAAATAATTGAAAGGAACAAAGAAAATTGCATGTAAATATCTGCCTATGGTTGATTACGTACCTTGACAACCAAGAGAACTTGGTTAAAATTTATTCAAATTAAATAATTCAGCAAAGTGACAGAGCAGACATCTACAAATTTTAAAAATCTCCAAAATATTATTGCTTTGGATTTTCTCCTTTAAATACAGCCTGTAGTTGTGGGAAGGCTGTAGTAAATTGCTTCTTATAGGTCAATACAAAAATTAGGATAGTATGCCCATCTTTCTTAAATTTCACCTACTTGCACATATCTCAGTATCAATTTCCCTGTCTTTGCATCTTGCTTCCAGTTGTTAACTAACCTCAACTCTCAATATGGCCATTGGTGTTTGTACTATTCACAGGAGCTTAAACTATTTGAATGGAATGCCTATCTGTTCATCAGGGATAGCAAAATGCATATTTAAGAAAAGAGACAACCTTCTTATTCTTTTATCGGTTGGTCTTAACCCTCACCAATATAGGGTCTTTAAGAGATTTAAAAAGCACAGGCAATTAGACACGGGTGGAGTCCAGATATTTTCAAAAATACCCTCATTTGGGGAAAGCAGAAAATATTCAACTTCCCTATTTGGAGAATTTCTGATGTTCTCGCAAGCAATGGGAACAACCAAATTAATAGGCTAAGCCCTCAATCTTGGGATTGACTCCTATGAGATTTATTCCTGCAAAGGATAGGCTAAGCCTACTTGAAATTATGCCTAAGAGTCATCCCCAGAGAACCTCTTTCATTGCTCAATTGTGGCCTCTCTCGCTAAGCCAACTTGGCAGGTGAACTCACTGCCCTCCCCACTACATGAAACATGACTTCCAGGATTGTAAATCTCCCTGGAAACATGGGACAGAACTCCCAGGATGAGCTGGGACCTAGCTTCAAGGGAATGAGAAACCCTTCTTGACAAAAGGGGAAGAGAGAAATGAAACAAAATAAAGTGTCAGTGGCTGAGGGATTTCAAATAGGGTTGAGCTGTTATCCTGCAGGTTATTCTTATGCATTATATAGATATCCCTTTTTAATTTATGGAGTATTGGAGTGGCTGGATGGAAGTACCTGAAGCTGTTGAGCTGTGTTCCAGTAACCTTGATTCTTGAAGAAGATTGTATAAAGATATGACTTTTACAATGTGACTGGGTGATTGTGAAAACCTTGTGTCTGATGCATGAACAGATGAGTAAAAAATATGGATAAAAAAATAAATAAATAATAAAGGCGTGTGCCAGTTTGAAAGGATGTATGTACCCTAGAAAAGCCATGTTTTAATGCTAATCCCATTTTATAAATCCAGCCATTTCTTCTAATTCCTATTCAGTACTGTATGTTTGAATCTGTAATTAGATCATCTCCCTGAAGATATGACTCAATCAAGAGTGGTTGTTAAAATGGATTAGGTGCAGACATGTCTCCACCCATTTGAGTGGGTCTTGATTAGTTTACTGGAAACCTATAAAAGAGGAAACATTTTGGGGAATGAAAGAGATTCAGAGAGAGCAGAGAAGGCCACAGCACCACGAAACAGAGAATCCACGAGCCAGTGAGTTTTGGAGATGAAGAAGGAAAATGTCTCTCGGGGAACTAGAGAGGAAGCGAGCAGATGACGCCGTGTTCACCATATACCCTTCCAGATGAGAAAGAAACCCTGACCATGTTCGCCATGTGCCTTTCCACTTGAGAGAGAAACCCTGAACTTCACTGACCTTCTTGAACCAAGGTATCTTTCACTGAATGGCTTAGATTGGACATTTCTATAGACTTGTTTTAATTGGGACATTTTCTCAGCCTTACAACTGTAAACCTAGCAACTTATTAAATTCTTCTTTTTAAAAGCCATTCTATTTCTGGTATATTGCATTCCAGCAGCTAACAGACTAGAACAGGGGACAAAGGGTAAAATAAATTGAGTAGATTGAAATACTAGTGGTCAATGAGAGGGAGGGGTAAGGGCATGGAATCTATGAGTTTTTCTTTTTACTTTTTTTCCTGGGATGATGCAAATGTTCTAAAAAATGATCATGGTGATGAATACACAACTATATGATGATATTGTGAGCCATTGATTATATACCATGTATGGGCTGTATGTGTGTGAAGATTTGTCAATAAAAATATTTTAAAAAATTCTTTTTAACTGCCCTCATTTGATTCTAATGTACAGCTTAAATTGAAACCCAGTGTCTTATCTTTCACTTGGCACCTAATACACAATGAATAGAATGTTAAAAATAGGGTCAATGTAAATTAACAACAGTAACACCAAGTACATTTAATAAGTATTTAAAATGTACTAACTATATACTGTACATATATTTTCATATATATTTGTACATTTGTATACATTAGGTATTAGATTTTATGGTCCCAAATAGTAAATCACCTATTCTAAATGAAAGTTTAATATAACCAAGATACTAAGTAATCAGAAAATATAAGGCAGTGTTTAACAAATCATTGACCTGTGATATTTTATGGGGTTGTCAGGTGTTGAGGAAAAGTAGGAACCAATGATGGCTTCATTGGAAGAAGCTCTTGAGAAGTAGCATGAATCTTAAGAAGGAAGGGAAGGAAAAATACAGACATCATAATATAGCTGAGTAATCAATGTCTTTTTTCAGAATAAAAGTAAATAAATATAAAAATATTTATTGCTAACTACATAGATAAGTAAGAAAGAGTCCTTACGCTATAGAAACTCAATATAATGAAGAAAGCAGTAATATAAAACAAAACAAGGTAAAAATTAAATTTCAATGAGTATATCAAAGTGACATATCAGAATATATTATAATTTAAAATGTGCGTACCCTGCAGCCTAGCGATCCCACTTTCAGAACTCTAAGAAGATAGAATCCTATGTGAGGATGTTTGCACATAAATGTTTATGCACAGTACTTACTAGAAGGGAAAAAACTGCAGTAGAAAAGAAAGAGAGAAAAACTTAAATGCCATTCTTAGCTTCCTAGCTCCTAAAACAAATACAGTACAATGGTTTAGCTTAAACAATGGGAATTTATTGGCTTAACTTTGCTAAAAGTCCAAATAAGGATACTTCAAAGCAATGCTTTGCCATTGAAGACTGTGGGATCTGGGACTAGTTTGGGGTACTCTGTGGGTCCTATCCTCATCTGTCACATGACAGTGTGCATGTTGGCAGTTTCTCCTTTCATTTCTAGTTCCATTGACTGCTAACTTCTGATCCTGCCCTTGGCTCTCTTTTTACTATTAATGAGTTTCTTCTACTTATAAGAATACCAGTAATATTGATAAAGACCAACCTATTTCAGTTGGCTACATCCTACCTAAAACATCTTCAAAAGGCCCTATTTAAAAAAGCAAGATTTAACAAAAGTATATTACATGACCCATACTTTTGTAAAAAGAAAATAAACATTTCTCTATATGTATATATTTATGTATTTATTTCTATTAACATAGAGAAAAGTGGGTTAAAAGCAAGTTGCAAACATTGTGTACAATATTGAAATATGATTAGAAATAGGGAGAGTGCATTGCCATTTATTAATACACCTTTTTTATTTTTGCTTTGGATAATAGCTTGTACTACCTTTGCAATTTAAAATATCTAACAAAATAAATTACAACAAGAAAAGGCATTGATAGGCATTCTATTGCAGCATATCTATGAAAACAATTATGTATTATGCATTTATGCTTTTCAGTTTCAAATAGATTAGAACTATGGTGTGGTTACAAAAATAATAGCAAAAAAGTATTCTATATAATATGAGCTGTGATAAAGAGAAGATAATAAAATATTATAAATTTTTAAACACCATTTTTTAAGGAATTTGCATATAGAAGACATGGGAACTAGATTGAAAATACTCGGTTTAATCTATTCCATAAACCAGTGATTTTCATCCCTGATTGAAATCAAATAGATTCATTGTGCTTTCTTCCAAAATACAGTTTTGTACCCATCTGTCTTTTTTATCACAACTAAGATGCTACAATTAACATTGGTTTAACCAAAATATATTGATGATATAAGCACTTGAATAATTTTTAAAAAAATTCATCAGAGGGAGTGAAGTAAAAAACATGGTGACAAAAACAGCTACTGAAAACCTCTCCCCAGAGATTCAGCAAAAAAAAAAAAGAACAATTTTCACTTGTTCAGAATTCTGGAGGAAGGTGGAGTAGAAGGATCCCACAAATGCTGAATTGAAGAAAGAGAAAAATATCAGGTAGGAAGCTTCCATCCTGGACCAGTCAGACCTCTCACCACCCCTCCTCACTTGGTCCCAAATAGCTTGTGAAGTGCCCAGAGGCAGCAGCTGGGATCCCTCACACTTCCCATCTCACACCAGGAACACAAATATATAATCTCTCATATCAGTGAGACAAAGCTCCACCTAAATCCAGACCCAAGCCCTCAGGAATCACAGCAGGACTTAAACCACTGGAGACGGTGGAATGTAAAAATGCAACAAGGAGAAATTTTAAAAATGGGGGAATAGGGAGGGAACCACAAAATCTTCCCCCAAAGCAGCAGAAACTGTACAAATCAACAGTTTTGGGACCCAGAGGACTGGGGAGGACATTTCAAGGGTCAGGCCCATAATAGATGAAGATTCGGAGAAAATATGGACAGAGACTCTTACATCTAGTGACCATCCCTCACCTGTGAGGGAAACCACAGTGGATGGCCAATCCTTGCCTGGGGGATGGCTGGAGACTACAGTGACCAGGGAAGTCCTCTGCTACAAGTAGAGGGGGCAGAGTCCCACACTAAGCCAGATTTTGACTGACAAAGTACAGGTACAGTAACCCTGCAGCTTCAGCACACCTAGTCAGACACTGCCAGGTTTTGAGGAGTAAACAGTTTGTGAGGATGATAAAGCCACTGAATGGTGCAATCAGCTGGGCAAGCCAGAAAGTGCAGTGGAACTGCAGGGTTTTCAGAGCCTCTCCACACACATCAGAGCTTGTCTACTTGCCCTGCACCTACACAAAGCACTGTTTTGTCTAAGAAATAAGGAAGACCCAACTGTTGAAGCAGTGTCCCAATACAAACCCAGAAAAAAATGAAATCCTAGATAAGAGAGAGAAACTGACCTTCAGATTAGACACATCAAGATAACCAGATGAGGGCGGCTGCCGTGGCTCAGCAGGCAGAGCTCCGACCTGCCGTACTGGAGGTCTGGAGTTCGATCCCTGGTGCCTCCTGCCCATATGCTAATTAAAAAAAAAAAAAAGATAACCAGATTTTATTTACCTGGCAGGGGAGATACCATGATCACGAAGGTGGTTTTCCCAGGGCAAGGCTTATCCATTACACTCCGGATGTGCTGAACCCTGCGATTTCCCCATATGTGGAAAACCCGACTGCACAATTTGTGGTAGTGGGGGACTGCGTTCTCACTCTCCCCTGAATTAAAAAAAAAAAAAAAAAAACCAGATGACCGGATATCAGCAAAAAAATCACAAGGCACACTAAAACTCAAGAAGGAATGACTCAGACAAGTCAAAAAGTTGGAGGAGATATAGAAATTTGGAACAACAAATCAAAGATGTGCAAACAAGTCTCCTGAACAATACAAAGAAATGAAAGAAAATGTTTATAAAGAGATAAAGGATATTAAGAGGTTACTAGAACAGCACAAAGAAGAATTTGAAAGAATACATAGGAAATAAAAGGTATTATGGAAATAAAAGACACTGTAGATGAAATATAAAATACGCTGGAGGCACAACAGCAGATTTGAAGAGGCAGAAGAATCAGTGAACTACAAGACAGATCAACTGAACTTGAACAGACAAAAGAAAAAATGGAGAAAAAAATGGAAAAAAAAATTTAACAGGGTCTCAGGGAACGAATTGACAACACAAAGCACACAAACCTACACATCATGGGTATCCCAGAAAGAGAAGAGAAGGGAAAAGATCCAGGAAGAATATTTGAGGAAATAATGGCTGAAAATTTCCTAACTCTTATAAATAACATAAATATGCAAATCTAAGAAGTACAATATACTCCAAACAGAATAGATCTGAATAGGCCCACTCCAAGACATATAGTAATCAAACTATCAAACACTGAAGAGAAGAAGAATTGCCAGCAAAAGAAAGGCAAGTCACCACATGCAAGAGAAGACGAATAAGACTAAGTGCTGATATCTCATCAGACACCATGGAGGCAAGAAGGCAGTGGTATGATATATTTATGATACTGAAAAAGAAAAGTTGACAGCCAAGAATTCTCTATGTAGCAAAGCTGTCCTTCAAAAATGAGGGTGATTTTAAATATTCACAGATAATCAGAAGCTGAGACTGGCCTTATAAAAACTACTAAAGGGGGTGTTGCTGGCTGAAAGAAAGACAACAGGGAGAGGTTTGGAGGAGGGTACAGAATTGAAGACTATTAGTAAAGGTAACTTAAAGTATAAAAAGAGAGAGAGAAAAATAGATCTGACAAATAAAAACCAATGATAAGATAGTTGAATTAAGAACTGCCTTAACAGTAATAATTTTGAATATTAATGGATTAAACTCCCTCAAGACACAGATTGACAGAATGCATTTTAAAAATATGATCCATCAATATGCTGTTTACAAAAGACTAATTTTAGACCCAAAGGTGAAATGGTTCGAAAGTGAAAGGATGGAAAAAGATACTCCATGCAAGTAGTAACATCCCCCCCCAAAAAATGTGGGGGAAGCTGTACTAATATAAGACAAAATAGACTTTAAATACAAAAAAAGTTATAAGAGGTAAAGAAATACACTACATATTAATAAAAGGGGCAATTCATCAAGAGGAAATAACAATCATGAATATACTCCTAATCAAGGAGCTCCAAAGCACATGAGGCAAACCCTGGCAAAACTAAAAAGAGAAACAGACAACTCTAATATGATATTGGAAGATTTCAACACACCACTGTCTCCAATAGATAGAGCATCTAAACAGAGAATCAATAAACAGAGAACCTAAATAATATGAGAAATGAACTAAACCTACAGTTATATATAGAATATTATACCCCAAAACAGTAGGATACATTTTTTTTCTCAAGTACTCATGGAATGTTCTCCAGGATACAGTATATGCTGGTGCACAAACAGGTCTTAATATGTTTTAAAAGATTGAAATTATACATAGCACTTTCTGTGGATATAATGGAATATTGCTGGAAATTAATAACAAATAGAGAAACAGAAAATACATAAATACATGGAGATTAAACAACACACACTTAAATTAGGGGGTCAAAGAAGAAACTGCAAGAGAAATATTTTGAGAAGAATGAAAATGAAAATACAACATATAAAAATTTATGGGATGACATGATTCTATCTTTAGACAATCCTGAAAAAATTATAACAAAGCTACTCAAGCCAATAAATGGATTCAGCAAAGTGGTGGAATACAAGCTCAACACACAAAACTCTATGTTCTGGTTTGCTTCCTGTGCTGGTTTGAAAGGATGTATGTACCCTAGAAAAGCCATGTTGTAATCCTAATCCCAGTTTGTAAAGGCAGCCATTACTTCTAATCCCTATTCAATGTTGTATGTTTGAAACTTGTAATTAGATTATCTCCCTGGAGATGTGATTTAATCAAGAGTGGTTGTTAAACTGGATTAGGTGACAGCATGCCTCTACCCATTCGGGTGGGTCTTGATTAGTTTCTGCAGTGTTATAAAAGAGGAAACCTTTTGGAGAATGAGAGAGATTCAGAGAGAGCAGAGAATGCTGCAGCACCACGAAGCAGAGAGTCCATCAGCCAGTGCTTCGGAGATGAAGAAGGAAAACACCTCCCAGGGAGCTTCATGAAACAGGAAGCCAGGAGAAGACGCTAGCAGATGATGCCATGTTTGCCATGTGCTCTTGCAGATGAGAGAGGAGCCCTGACCATGTTCACCATGTGCCTTTCCAGATGAGAGAGAAACTCTGACTGTGTTTGCCACGTGCCTTTCCACTTGAGAGAGAAACCCTGAACTTCATCGGCCTTCTTGAATCAAGGTATCTTTCTCTGGATACCTTAGATTGGACATTTCTTTTTTTTTTTTTTTTTTTTTTGACATGGGCAGGCACCGAGAATCGAACCCGGGTCCTCTGGCATGGCAGGCAAGCATTCTTGCCTGCTGAGCCACCGTGGCCTGCCCAGATTTCTATAGACTTGTTTTAATTGGGACATTTTCTCAGCCTTAGAACTATAAACTAGCAATTTATTAAATTCCCCTTTTTAAAAGCCATTCCGTTTCTGGTATATTGCATTCTGGTAGCTAGCAAACTAGAACACTTCTCTTCATGGGAAAAACATAGTAATGTCTGGTGGGCTTTGTGTTTCCAAGCATCCTTCTGCTCTCTCTGTAAGCACTCCAAGTACCTATAATTGTCTGCATCTCTGTTGGCACTGAGCTTCTCTCCAAAATGTTTCCCCTTTTGAAGGACTCCAGTAACCTAATCAAGATAAAGGTTATACAATCATTAACAGAGATCAAATTGGATCACAATCTAAAGATTTCAGGTATTTCTCTCTGTCTACGCTAATATACCAGAAACTAAAAAGAAAATCTATATAACAATTCAGTAATCATAATCACCTTTTAAATCCTAACTTCTCAGTTACAACATGAAATGCATAAATATAACTGTTATGGGTGTCCCAGAAAGAGAAGAGAAGGGAAAATGGGCAGAAAGATTAATGGAGGAAATAATTACTGAAAATTTCTCAACTCTTACAAAAGACATAAAATTACAAATCCAAGCTCAGTGTACCCCAAGCAGAATAGATCCAAATAGACCTACTCCAAGTCACTTACTAATGATTGTGAAATGTCAAAGACAAAGAGAGAATTCTGAAAGCAACAGGAGAAAAGTGATCCATCACATACAAGGGAAGCTCAATATGACTATGTGCAGATTTCTCAGAAGAAATGATGGAGGCAAGAAGGCAGTGGTATGATATATTTAAGATATGGAAAGAGAAAAATTGCCAACCAAAAATTCTATATCTGGCAAAACTGTTCTTCAAAAATGAGGAAGAGTTTAAAATATTTTCAGACAAACAGACACTGAGAGAATTTGTGAACAAGAAACCAGCTCTACAAGAAATATAAAGGGAGTGCTACAGGCAGAAAGGAAAGACAGGAGAGAGAGGTTTGTAGAAAAGTATAGAAATGATGATTATAAGTAAGGGTTAAAAGGGAAAAAAAGATATGACATATCTAAAAGACAAAATGGTAAAATAAATTACTGCCCTTGCAGTAATAACATTAAATGCTAATGAATTAAACTCCCCAGCCAAAAGACACAGACTGGCAGAATGGATTAAAAAGCAGAACTTATTTATATGCTGTCTACAAGAGATTCAATTTGGATGGGGCAAAAATAAGTTGAAAGCGAAATTTGGAAAAAGATATTTCATGCAACAACAACCAGAAAAGAGCAGGGGCAGATGCACTAATATACAACAAATTAGACTTCAAATGTAAAACAATTAAAAGAAACAAAGAAGGACACTATGTAATAATAAAAGGGACAATTAATCAAGAAGACATAACAATCATAAATTTTCATGCACCAAGCCAGAGTGCCCCAAAGTATATCAGGCATACATTGACAACACTGAAGGGAGAAGTAGATACCTCTACAGTAATAGTTGGAGACCTCAAAACACCACTCTCATCCATGGACAGAACATCTGGACAGAAGATTGATAAGGAAACAGATTTTGAATAATATGATGAATGAATTAGGCTTAACAGACATTTACAGAACATTACACCCCACAACAGCAGGATATACATTTTTCTCAAGTGTTCATGAATCATTCTCCAGGATAGACCATATGTTATGTCAAAAAGCAAGTCTCAATAAATTTTAAAAGATCAAAAATATACTTTCATGGATCATAATGGCATGAAGTTGGAAATCAGTAATAGGCAAAATGTTGAAAAATTCACAACTATATGCAAGTTAAACAACCAGTGGGTCAAGGAAGAAATAATAAGGGAATTTAATAAGTTTCTCGAGGCAAGTGAAAATAAAAACACAACATATATAAACTTATGGGATGAAATAAAGGCGGTGCTGAGAGGGAAATTTATTGCCCTAACTGCCTATAAAAGGAAGAGCAAAAATCAAGGAAATAACAGCTCACCTGGAGGAACTAGAGAAAGAACAGCAAACTAATCCCAAAGCAAACAGAAGGAAAGAAATAACAAAGCTTAGAGCAGAAATACATTAAATTGAGAATATGAGAACAATAGAGAGAATCAACAAAACCAGAAGTTTGTTCTTTGAGAGAAAATAAAACTGATGGACCGTTAGCTAGGCTGACATAAAAAGAGAGAGAGAGATAATGCAAATAAATAAAAACAGCAAGGGGAGAGGGGACATAACTACTGACCCCACAGAAATACAGGAGATAATGTGGATACTGTGAGCAAGTATATGCTAACAAACTAGACAACTTAGACAAAATGGACAACTTTCTAGAAAAGCATAAACAACCAACACTTACCAAAGAAGAAACAGAAGACCTCAACCCAACCAATCACAAGTAAAGGGATTGAATCAGTCATCAAAAAACTTCCAAAAAGGAACAATCCAGGACTAGATGGCTTCATATATGAATTCTACTAAGCGTTCAAGGAAGAATTAGTACCAATCCTACTCAAACTCTTTAAAAAAATTGAAGAGGAGGGAAAGCTACCTAACTCATTCTATGAAGCCAACATCACTGTTATACCAAAGCCAGACAAAGATACCACAAGAAAAAATAATTACAATGAATGGCTGCTATTAAACAAACAGGAAACTGCATGTGTTGGGGTGGACGTGGAGAAACTGGAACACCTATTCATAATGGTGGGAATGTAAATGGTACAACCTCTGTGGAGGATGACCCGGCAGTTCCTCAGGAAGCTAAATATAGAGTTGCCTTATGACCTGGCAATCCTGCTACTCGGTATATACCCAGAGATGTGAAAGCAGGGATGTGAACAGACATCTACACACTGATGTTCATAGCAGCATTATTCACAATTGCCGAAAGATGGAAACAACCCAAGTGTCCATCAACTGTTGAATGGGTAAACAAAATGTAGAATAACATGATAGAATAGCATCCAGCAGTAAGGAAGACTGAAATCCTGAAGGATATGACGACATGAATGAACCTTGTGGATATTATGTTAAGTGAAATAAGTCAGACACAAAAGGACAAATATTGTATAATCTCACTGACATGAACCAATTATCATATGTAAACTCATAGAAATAGAACATACGTTACTAGAATATATAATGAGGCTAAAGAATGGAGAGTGGATGCTTGACCTGTGCAGAATGTTTAACTAGATTGAATTTAAACACTTGAAAGTGGACAGAGGTGGTGGTGGCATGTTATTGTGAGGATAATTAAGAGGGCTGAATGCTGTGTGAATGTAGTCAAAAGGAAAAGTTTAGAGTTATGCATGTCACCAGAAGTAAAGTTGGAGGTTAAAACATGGGAATGTATAACACAGTGCATCTTGTAATGGACAACATCCATGATTAACTTTCCAAATATTAAAAAGTTCTTCCATGAACTAGAACAAATGTACAACAATTTACAAGGAGTTAATAGCAGAGGGGCATATGGGGGAAAATGTACCTATTGGAAATTATGGACCACAGTTATCAGTAATATTTTAATACTCTTTCATCAACAGTAACAAATGTACCACATCAATACTAGGGGTCAACAATAGGTGGGGATAAGGGGTACAGGAGGGTTTGGGTTTCCTTTTCTTTCTTTATTCCTTTTCTGGAATAATGAAAATGTCCTAAACTTGATCATGGGGTTCTATGCACAACTATGTGATGATACTGTGAGCCAGTGATTGTATATTTCAGATGGTTTGTATAGTGTGTGAATATATCTCTGCAAAACTGCATTAAAACAATATTCAAGCAAACATGAAAAACAGTTCATCAGAAACTTGGAACACACATTCTATTTCTGTCCTGCCTTCTACAAGCTTCATCCACCTTCTCAGCCCTGAGTGTCAGTGTTGGGGCAAAGGTCCCCCCACAAGCATTAGGCACAATAAGAAGCAGAAAGAAGAACCATTAATAAGTGCTCCATGGCATAGGTTATTTATCCCCCAGGAAGTGCTTAACTGCACTGCAACTGGTACCTAACTCACACTCTTACTCCCCTAGGCCAGGCCTGCTATTCACCATAGAATTTTCAAC
The DNA here is from genome assembly GCA_004026745.1 of Myrmecophaga tridactyla. Lineage (NCBI taxonomy): Eukaryota > Metazoa > Chordata > Mammalia > Pilosa > Myrmecophagidae > Myrmecophaga > Myrmecophaga tridactyla. The sequence goes on from PVIY010001941.1 coordinate 105,772, forward strand.
ATCCATTGTTGCCTCTACAAAGTAGCTTTACATTGCATAAAATTTTGTAAGCTGGGTTTCTATAATTTGTAGCAGCAAATTTTTATTAATGTGGGAAAATACAATTTAATCAATATAAATTATTTTCATGTATTACCATAGTAACCAGATTATCTTTCATGGAAATACATGAAGAGCGCACTTCCCAGCTTTTGGACCACAGATTGATTTCTGTTTTTCAATGTTATTGCACGCTGAGGTTGCTACTGTGTGGTCTCCATCTGGTACGGTTAGGGGGGTTGAAGCTCAGGGATAGAGCAGTTCTTAAAAATTAGAAATTAGAGGTCCTGAAATTAAGAGAATGGTTAAAATCACCTGTCTTCTTTTAAAAAGTGCTCATTTTTCTGCACAATAGTAATTCCTCAGTTTTAACTGCAAAATTATATTACCTTATGAGCAATTCCAGCCAGTAAGTAGAATAAAATATTTCTAGGTAGCAGGGAACTTTCATAAATATGGGGCTCACTTTGAAGTTGAAACTGCAACCACATCATGGATTTAATTTTTGTTCCCTAAGATCATGAATTTACAATAAAACCAAGGATTAATCTTAGAGGAACATGGAGACGATGTATGAATTTAAATGAAAACTATCCAAGGCTCAGTGGTTTATGGTGAATTAATCTGTCTGCAGGATGGAGTAAAAGCACTGTCTGTTTTGGTAACCATTTCAATTGGTATAGACTCATGAGGGCTAAGTCAAATTTAAAAAGTCTGCCCAAATTCACTTTGGAGTGAGGTATCAGATTTCACAATTTTTGTTGCCAGTGGTAGGCATTTCTCAGGCAGAGGGGATGTAAAGTTGGAAATTTAACATTGGCCAGTGGAACATAAAGCCAAATACTATGTCCAAAAACAGCCCAGATATTTAACTGTTTCAAATACAGACTATAAGCTGGTTAATTATATTTAAAGGCCATGAAAGAAAAAATGTTCCTAGTGTTTCTAGCAGTACTGAGAATCAGGCTGCGCATTTTCAAGAATATCATCTCATGAACCAGGCAACAATAATGAAAATCCTCACTTTGCAGCTAAATAAAAAAATCAGAAGCAGTAGAATTTCAAGGGCTTTCATAAGAAACACAGCAAGGCTGTGTTATAAGATAAGATACCATAACCTCAGGCCCTGTTTCTTCTAGCTTTTAACTTTTTATAGTCCATGATTCTACTCCTTAACTGAGAGGAATAGAATTATGAAAACACCTAGGCCAATATACATGTTTTTGACCCACTTTAAATGAGGTAGCCTTTGGATGGAACACAGAACCAAGTTTAAGCAGCAAATAGACAAGAGAGTGTACATTAAAAATTCAATTAAAAGTATTGCATAAAGAATTCAAAGTAAATCCCTAGAAGAGAGACCATGCAGAATGGAAGGATTCAGATTTGGAAGAGATGGGCTAGACTGCTGATTCAGTTTGCTAAAGCTGCTAGAATGCAATATATCAGAAATGGATTGGCGTTTTCAATAGGGATTTATTACAAATTTACAGCTCTGAGGTCATGAAAATGACCTCAAATTAAGGCATCAAGAGTAAGACACCTTCTCTAAGGAAAGGCTGCTGTCATCCAGGGTTCCTCTCTCACATGGGAAGGTACATGGTGATGTCTGCCGGTCCTTTCTCCTGATTCTGGTTCAGTGGCTCTCTACAAGTGTCCCTGGACATTTTTCTTTCTCTCTCCAGACGTCTTTGCCTTTATCAGCTCATAAAGGACTCCAGTGAATCTCATAAAGGACTCCAGTGAAGGATTAAGAACCACATTGAATGGGCTGGGTCCTGTCTCAATTGAAATAGCCTAACCAAAAGGTCTCACCCACAACAGATCTGCTCCCACAAGAATGGATCAAAAGAACATGGCCTTTTCCAGGGTACATACAGATTCAAACCAGCACAACTGCTCTATAGAAAATCTGATGGTTTTATTCAATTAAATATAAGGCTTTCCAAAATTAAAAAAAAAAGATATGAAACAAATAAGGTGATAGGTTAATATTACATTCAAATAGAATCCAATGTTATCATCTCGTCTCAATTTTTTATTTATACATAATGTACCAACCTCCACCTATAAAACAAAAACGAAGCTTGTGTAATGTTCCATTTTCTGCATGATGAAATTGAATTCCATTATGTCAACAAATGGGTATTAGAAGCCATATATACATCATTGAAAGGTAATCTGTAGCCAAAAAAAGGAAAAGTACACTTTAAGGGTCTTAATAACATTTGCAGATATATTGATTAACTGCTCAGTTAAAATAAACCTTTGAAATCCAGTATTTTGTTATGGTTCAAAAAAGATAACAGATGCCTATTAAAAAATTCCCAAGTAGATTATAATTCTTAACATTTTACAAATCAAGAGAAGAAAATCTTTGGTAATCACTTCCTAGACTTGTAAACTCTCAACTCAGAGTAGGTATGTGATGCTTAGCTGAGAATAAATCTTAAGAAGAGTAAAATTAATGTAACGTTTTCTGCCAATTTCTTTATAAATTAATCCAGTAAATTACATATAATACATTTTCATGGTAACACATTTCAATTAAAATAAACAATATCGCCTCTTTGCAAATATTGTAAAATACATAAAAACTTGCAATCATTATTGGTTGTTTGGGTCAATTATAGTTTTGCAAATAAAATATGAGCTACCCATAAAAATGAGACAGACAATGGAACAACAATAACAAAAAACTTATATAAAGGAACTTAAACTGTATTTGCTCCCATGTTATTTAAATAATGTTAAAATCTATAGGTTTCTCCTTTGCCTTCCCCACTATGTGGGACATGACATTCAGGGTGAAAGTCTCTCTGGTGATGTGGGAGAGGACTCCCAAGGATGAGCCTGGCCCTGGCACCATGGGTTCAACAATGCCATCCTGACCAAAAGGGGGGAAAGAAGTTAACAAATATGGTATCAGTGGCTGAGAGAGTTCAAACAGAGTTGAGAGGCTACTCTGAAGGCCACTCTCATGCATGCTTCAGTTAAACATTGCTGCCTATCATAACTTGCCAAACCCCAACCAAAACGACTGCTGCTAATTCTAAAGAACACCAAGAGCAATTTATAAGATTCTACAAAGGTTCCATGCACTGGGGTAACTTTCCAGAAACCTACAACTTCCAGAAGGGTCCCCGGACAGATAAACCCTGGAATGCAGAGGGGCCAGCCTCTTCACAACATCTTGTTCCATCCCCCTATCCAATATTATTGACTGCCTCTTCCATCATGAAAAAGTTAGAATGGGCATAGATCAAGTACCCCTAAAGAGTGGGAGAAAGATCAAAGGTGATGGTGGAGTTATACAGAGAAGGTAGGGTTTAATAAATGAGTATGACTGCTGAATCATTATGCTGATTTCTTAGGGCAGCTAGAAGTAAAAACCTAAAATTGTGGAGTTGTAAAAAGAAAAATGTTCATTTATCATCTTTCTGGATTGTTCGAATTTTAAAATCATGTTCATGCATTAGTTTGGTTTTCTTAAAAAAAAGTCATCATGCATTATCGTGTGGTGGGACTATAGCCCTCATCTATTTACCCCTGTTTCTTTATGTATGTCAGGAGTTTAGAGAATAATGGACTGTATACAGTTTTTCTTTCAAGTGTTATTAGTTTGAAGTCTGGATAATCCTACATCCTGTGTGCACTTCAGGATAACCCTTTCACAAGGTGTGTTTCTAGGTTAAATGAGGGGGTTAATCTGTTCTTTAGAACTTAGGAGACACCTACCAAAAATAGAATTTATTTTTTTGCTTGAGAATTTCTTATATATGTTCTCTATAGCAACAATCAAATGACATGGGTATAAAATCCATTCCTAGATAATGATATAAAACCATTTTTTTCTGTGAAAAAAAAATCTGTGGGTTTCTTTGGAAGATACCCAAGAAAATGTAGGTGTAACCATTTCATTTAGGGTGGAAGGGGCTGTGGATATTCTGCCAAGGAGAATGATTATTCAGCTAACATGGCAGGCGGTGGTAGATAGCAGAGCTGCAGTCAAATATTTAAGAAGCTACTTGTGCATAGGGCTCTAACAATGTTCCTCAAACTTTAATGTGCATACAAATCCCTATGAAGGTTGTTTAAAATTCATATTTCTGGATCCCATCCAGATGCAGAGAGGAACCTCAGAATTCATATTTTCAGAAGTACCAGAAATGATTTTGATGAATATGGTTGATAAGCTATATTGTGGAAAAGCAGTAAATCCATATATGAAAAACAAAACATTAGCCAATAGTCTATAGGGCATCTGCTTCCCATCAGAAGTAAAACAAGCTCAAAAAGAAAATCCTTGTTATTTTTCAGTATTAAAACCTTGTTCCTGTGAGTCACCTCTCTCCTTAATCATTCTTCAATACTTCTCAGAAAGTTGGGATCTGTTCAAACATACGTCCTATCATTCATGCTTTCCAAACTCTACAATGTTTAGACTGCTCTTGAACCAGCCTTTGTTGACTTAAAATTTAGTGTTTTATAGTTGAATTCTCCCATGCTTATATTTCACAATTCTCAATACAATATTTTGTGACTTTTTTTCCAGCATCTTGGGGTAAGGATATTACCTGAATGTATTAATTTATTCATTTACTGAGAGGGTAGATAATATCAGGCCTCTTTTCTCAATCTATTTGGGGACTAATCCCAGAGATCTGCTCATATAATCAGGAATACATTACCCTTGTCCTTGCCCATTTCATCAAAACTGCTTTTGGCCTCTGTGTTGCTAATGGTCGAGCAGTATATTCTCAGTCTTCATCCTAATTGTTCTAGAAGCAGCTTTTGACACAGTTGGTCCTCCTTTCTTGAAACACTTTCTTCACCTGGCTTCTAGGACACCCACTGCCCTGGTTTTGCTCCAACTTCAATAGGTTCCATATTGTTGCCTCCTCTGGCAGTTCCTCCTCATCTCCCCAGCTCTTCACATCACAACAACCAGTGTTCAGTCTTTAAAACTTAATCGACCTCCACACACACCCCCTCCCTTGTTGATCACTTGCAGATAACCATCAACAAAACCAGAGGACTCAATTTTCAAAAGAAATCCAGAATCCAAATTCTTCTCACCATGTTCACTGCTATCGCCCTTGTCTGTGATCTCTTTCCTGAGTTACTACAATAGCCTCCTTACTGGTGTCCCTGATCACGGTAACACATCTTTCCTGCAAAGCCTTCTCACTTCTCTCAACTAACTTCACTCAACTACAAGCCAAAGATTTTACAATGTCCTTGGAGGCCCTGCATGATCTGGATTTTTCATGACTACTCTGACCTTATCTCCCACTTCTCTCTACATCATTTACTCCACTCCAGCCACACTGGCCTTCTTGTTGTTCATCATAAAAAGCACACAAACTTCTGTGCATCTGGACTTACTATTGCCTCTGCCTGGAACATCCTTCCAGCCAAGGTGCACACGGCTTACTCACTCACCTCCCTCAGGCTTTTGCTCAGACATCACCTTCTCATGAGGCCTTTCCTGGCCACCCTAAAAATAATTACAATTTCTCCTGCTGTGTTTATTTTTGTCTCCATATCAACTGATACTATAATAAAATAATGCATTTTATTAATTACTTTTACTTTGCATCTTCCCTACTACATTGCAAGCTTTATGAAGGCAGAGATTTGTGTCTGTGCTACTCACTCCAGTGTCCTCGGTATCTAAGAGTCCAATAAGTATTCACTGAATAGAAGCAAATGTATTGAGCGAATTTGTTGGACTCACAAGTAAACTGAATTTGGCATAGGTAAAAATAATGGATGAAAATATATGGCATATAAATCAAAGCCTTCTCAAAACCACAGTTGGGATAATTGTTTTCGAAGGTGGATTATTACAGCTGTTTGTTTTGTGTGCTGTTGTAAAGGAGACTTCAGGATAGAAAGAGGTTAGGTCAGGTTATAATACCTTTAATGTTGATTCCAGGACTAAAAATTTATTCCGTACTCACTCACTCATGCACACACCACACACACACGCATACACACATATACGCACAAACAAACACATTTTGGCAGAGACCGCTAGTTACTCACCCTCTCGTTCCTCAAACACACCATATGTTAATTCTCCCCTTCCACTGTGTGGAAGATATTTTTAGCTAAAATAACTCAGGCTGGGACCTGAAGTCTTTTCTAACTAGAGACCTCAGGTCCCAGCCTCCCTTCCATTGGGATGTGGCCCTGTGTCTAGGTCACAGGATGTGTGTACATATACACACTTACAAGTAATCCTTAAAGAAATAAATGAACATGCTCATTCATTTCTCTTCCCCCTTCCACCGGCTGGAACAAAGATTTGTGGTAAGCCAACTTATCCTCAGTTATCCATGAAAGATGATGCCTTAGGATGGCAGAACTACAAGATGGGAGGACCCTGCCTCCCCAATTCCACCAGCCACCAAACCTGTTACACTGGACTATTACAGGAGAGAGAAATAAAATCAATAAATGCCCTTGTTTCAGCCACAATGATTTTATTAGAACAGCCTAGCCTTTTTTCTCAATAACCTATAATACTTTCATAGGTAAAATAATCCTCTAAAGGAAATAAAATTTCCACTGTTAGAAGTGGGAAAATTGAGGTAGTTCATAGATTTATTTAGAGGTACAGGGTTAGAAATCAATGTCACTCAGAATCAGGGAACTTAAAAAAAATAAATATACATTTCATAACTGTTTGCTAAATATCAGTCATGGTGCTGGGATTTTATAACACATTATTTCATTTAATATTTACAACTTCCAAAGGTAAGTGTTATTATACATGTTTAACAGATGAAGAGGTTTTTAATTTTTTTGATAGCATTGCACATAAGTGCTGGGGATAACAACCCAATTCTAGGAATGTTTCTCAAAGTGTACTTTCCAGTTTCTGTAATTTATATTAAGATACACACTCTCCCTCCAGAGATCTTTGAGAATTCAAAATGGAAGCAGTTGATTAAACACTTGGCAAATACATCTCTACCCTTCCTGCTCCAGACAAAGTTCTGCAGAAACTATATGATTTAAAACTCTAAGCAGTAGATGGAATAACTATCAAGTTAAGATCTAATCCCCAATTTGGACTTGGATTTCCAGAGTAAGATGTTTAACTTGTCTGGACTTGGGAACCCCAGACAGAATCCCCATTCGTTTAAGCAGTTTGGAGTCAAAAGCAAAATCCCAATCCAAAACACATATGCTCATAACACACACAGAGTTCAGATTCAATAATTCCACAGATGTGGTTACAAAGTGGACTCAAAACTTGAATGCCTTTTTTCCTAGCTAGAAAAAAGAGAAGTTATTCAAGGCGTTTAGCAAACACTATGCATGTGTATTCATATAGACTCTGGGGTGTTCCTTGCACCCATGTAAATGCTGGATTACTTGGGCCAAAATGAGCTCTGGCTGATAATCAGTGCACCACGTGCTCGGCTGTCTTCAGCCCTTAGAGCTGACTGCAGTGCTCAGGACATTTATCTCTTGAACTTGGATGCCTTCCACATTGGCAAGAGCCCAGCCTCACTCTGCAGGGAAAACTAATAAAGCACATACAAGACCTGACTTTTTAGATAGCCATTACCTGCCAACACCTTGGTTTGGCATTCAACTTAGAGTGGAGTCTGCAGCCTTAACATTCGGCTGTATAAAGAGAACAAATAATTTTCCCCTTTAAACTCTCCGATTCATCATTATGGCCTCTGTGTCAAAGCAAGCATTTTCTTTCCAGGTCATTATTAAGAAAAGTGTTGCACCTGGCTTCTCCTCCCATCTCTCCACTCTCCTCTCCCTCCCCTTCTCCTCCAACCTCCTGAAACATCCTCAAAGATTTTTTGCCTCTTCTTGACTGAGCTAAACCAAGGAAACATATTGGGGACAATCTCATGGGACAATTATGCAAGAAGAGTGAACACCTATGATTTTGCTCTTCTTGCAATAAATGATTCCATTATTTACATCTGCTCCCAAAACCACTTTTAGTATTTATCTGAAGAGTTTGGAAAACGCAGCTTGCTCTTTCATTTCTACCCTGTGTCATGTTTCTATTCACTTCAAATTGGTGCATCTTCAAGGCACTCATGGTTTCTATGTTAGACATCTATCAGAGAAAATTGTAGTGAATTATTTCCCACCTAACTAATGAAGTGAACTATTGCATGTGTTTAGAACAAAGAAAATTTTGTGAGTATAGCAGAAAAAATATTCTGTGAAAATTAATAAAGAGTGTAAGAAAGGCTTACAGAATCATTTTTTTCCTTGGGGATTTTGTATTATCTTTTTTTTATTTGCATATGTGTAAGCAGAGAGAAAAATCTCATGTGTTTAGTTAAAAAAAATAATATTGCTGAGAATAGAGAAAATGGATCAGATTTTTAGCAAGCATTTTCCTCTAATCATTCAGCTTAATATTTGGTAGTTTCTTAAAAAATTTAGTAGATGGGATTGGATGAGATTCTTCTTTTAAAATAATGTACACTTGTGGTAAATGTCCAAGTAGACTCTAAGAATCCAGATATATTTCTATATAGAGGCAGTCTGGTACATTGGAAAGACTATCCTGTGTAGAAGTTGAAAACAAAGATAGTGCCTTGTAGATATTACACCTTTCATGGCATGTATTATTAATGTCCTATTTTTAAAAAATAAGAGGTGCAATCTATTTAGGCATCTATACCATTTAGCTAAGTCTGATTAACAAATCACTCCAAAACTTCATTGCTTAAAACACTAATATTATTGCCAATGAGTCTGTAGTTCATCTGGGCTGTTCCACTGATCTGGGCCAGGTCAGCTAATATTCAGCTGGATTTGTTCATGCATCTGCATTCAGCTGACAGGCTAACTAGAGGGTCTTTGCTCTAGGATGGGCTAAGTTAGATGACTTGACTCGCACATTTGGACTCATCCTCTAGTAGGTTAGCCCAGGTTTGTTCTCCTAGCAAAAGGATGAGTCCAAATGTGCGAGTGGAAACCTGCAGAGCTTCTTGGAATCTCGATTCAGAATTGGCACTCCCCACCACCACTTCCACCATATGCCTTGACGTAAGGAAGTCATAAATCCAGCGCAGATTCAAGGGTAGACCTCCCCCTTGATGGAAGGAATTACAAAGTTACATTACAAAGAGTGTGGATCCTGGGAGCAGTAGAGTATTAGGCCTTTTATTTTTTACAATCGATCTACCTCAGTATGTGTAGCAAAAGACACTAAAATTATGGTGATGTTTCTGAAACTTTCATACACTATTTTATATAGATTTTTTTTTTTTACCAAATGCCAACATTCTTCAAACTTCAAAGTTCTGGATAAGATTCAAAACACCTTTACAAGTTGAAGTACAGGTTTTCTTTCTTAAGCCTGGTCCCTTTTTACAGTGAAATTAAAAAGATACTCCTGAAAATATATCATGAAAATTCAACCTCCATATTTTTTTTTGTACACTTTTCCTTGACTGCAATTCCTTGAGATGCTCCACAAGCTGGTTTCTTGGGTAATACTTGTTAGCTGCAGTGTAGCGGCTGATTGTCTGACAAACTGAAAACATTGAGGTTATAAAAGTTGTTTTAGAACTTTAATGAGAATTTAAAAGTTCAGCATGGTCTTTTACATTGCAGTAGGTATGTTATCTTTTATATCCTGATAATCTTGTCTTTAAAGTCGACATCCACAGGTCTCCAAAGTCTGGTTCTACAAATGGACATATGAGCAAAGAGAAGTAGATTTCCTACAGCTCACGTTACTGTGTCAGAAGGCTAAGTGAAGGACCTCCAGAATTCTTCAGACTGTTTGAACGAAATTGATTTCCTTTGTTCTCCAATAAATGAGGTGAGACCTCCACTCATAGCTGTGCTCAAGTTGACCTTTCACTGAAGTGTTTGATAAGGTCTGACTCTTCAATGCTTAACATGTCAACAAAGAAAGGGTTAAAATACATCTTTTGAATCTGAAGCTTTCTCGGCAAAAGCAAATTTCAGAGTGCTGCCTGTTCCTAGAAGTCTGTGGATTTCTATTAGCAAACAAAATGACAGGGTTTTGTCACCCTCTGAGCCAAACGAGGAAAATTTTTCAGCACTGGAAATCCCACACAGCCTTCTTCTTCTAACCTTCTATCCCATAATGTCAGTTTGATGAAAGAGATACAAGTTTTCAGCACATCCATAGCACTGATTTTAGGACCTCAAAATGAGATTTGTCTCTTTATTCATAACTTTGAAAATGCATTGAATGAATGAATTCATGTGGCCAAATCTGTACATATGTAATGCCATGAATGAAATATTTCTGGTCAAATTATTCCATAGGCATTTTGCTGAATTCAAAAAGAATGAAACTTCTATCCCAAGATCAGTGAAATACATTAAAGTGTGACCTTTAAAAAGCTAAGTCCTGTGAATGAGATCAGAACTATTTATTTTGTCCCTATTTATTGACAAAATGATGATTTATAGCCCCAATTCTTATGATGTCAACGCTTTCATGGAAGAAGAGACTCCTTTCAGGATTATTGGCAGTGTTATTTTTACTCAGTGTATGCCAATATAGAAAGTCTGAAAACACAATAGCATATGAAGCTTTTTTCCTTTGCAAAAGTTATGAACAATCAAGGCTGCCAACTTCTTATGCTGCTACATCATGCATGAAGTACCAAGATTTTCATCTAGACAGAACTTGGCTTGGCAAAGAAACCATACACCATTTTGGAGATCTTTGAATATTCCCAAAGAGATGAACAAACATAGGAATTCTTCCTTACTGGTATCAGTGCAAGCACAGCAGATGAGAAACAGTAGCTGGCTGCGCTCAGAAATGAGAAGTTTCTTTCGGTTCTTGCCAATTCTTCTTTGACCTTCTTCTAAACTATAAAAGAAATGTCAATAATTCTAAAGTTGATGACATTGGTCAACCAAGACAATGCTTCAATTTTTCTTCATCCTAGTTGCAAATTGACTTAACATGACTTGACGAAGTTCTTTCAGATTATGGCTTCCTAGGCTCACGGATATTCTGAGCAGCATTGAAAGCAAAGTTTTAACAACGCAACAAACATGAGATTTTACATGCGTAAGTTCTATGCATTCTAAATAAAAAATACTTCTCATAGAATTTTTATGGTGGGAAAACATGACATACCTGCAGGTTTATTGCCTTCTTTTTTCCATTGCCAAGAACCTTATACAAGAGTGTCTAACAGCAATACCTTCCATGATAGAATTAAAATAAAAGAATATGTGTGTTTCATTACTATTTCCCTAACACTTTCTAATTAGGTTAGACTGAATAAAGACAGATGTCTGCAAGCCTAATGTCAGGGTATGTTTATTTAATTCCTACACACAGAAATCAATTGTAGACATTGCAACATCATAACATGATGATTACAACTATTCATATTATAGAGGAGCTTCTCCTGGCTCACTATAAATGTTTGCAGTAAATCATTGCTTTCATAACGTGATTTGATATAGTTTATTAAAACAAATTTTTCAAATATTTTTGAAGCAAACAAAGCATTAAATTTTCATTCTAACTAATTCTCCCCTCTATATGCAGAAGCATGAAATACACAATTTATAAACTGTGGAGAGAAGAGTAATCCTTTTATTTCAGCATGGCTAACTTCTATATACAGGAAACTCTGCTGTATTTTATTAATTAAATCAGGCTATTAACTGGATCTTTTCAGTACACTGCTACACAGTAGGAATTGATAATTATGATGACTGTGGTTCACAAAATTTATGAACAGTCAGTGAAATATCAAAAAAATGAATTGTTTACAATATTTTTTAGCTTGGAGACCCTCCTGATTTCAAATACTTCTGGCACTCCTTACCAGCTAATATTTTTCAACGTATTTTTATTGAACTATCATACAATCCATCCTAAGTATACAATCAATGGTTCACAATATCATCACGTAGTTGTGAATTCCTCATCATGATCATATTTAGATCATTTGCATCACTCCAGAAAGCAAAATTAAAAAAAAAAGAAAACCCCAAACATCACATACCCCGTACCCCTCCCTCTTATTGACCACCAGTATTACAATCTGCCCAACTTGAAAACTTACAATAGAAGTAGGATAACTAAGACAGTGTAGTATTGACATGTATATATATATCAGAGATATGTGTAACTCGGTGGAATAAAATGAACCATCCCAAAGTAGATCCAATCAAACACAGGCAACTACTTTTATGTTTTTGCTATATAATTATACAAGCATTATCAAAAATCAGAGCTACTGGATTACAGTTCAGCAGCTTCAGGTATTTCCTTTTGACTATTCTAAAACACTAGACCCTAAAGAGAAATATCTAGCTATAATGAGTCAGTAGTCACAGTTATTTGTTAAATGCTAATTTCTCAGTTATACCTCCTCCCTCTCATTTAATCTTTCTCTCAGTCTTCAGGGATATCTGGAAAATGACTGTTTCAGCTTCTTCGTGCTGGAAAAGCATGTTGACCTTCTGGGATGGAGGAATGAACCTGGATGCTGTTCTTGGAGAGTCTGGTACCTCTGGGTTTCAGGACTTATCTGGCCTAGGATCAATCTGGAGAACTTAAGTTTCTGAGAAAACAAGCTGACTAAGAAAAACTTTTATAGAGACTTAGCTAGAGCCCAGAGCACTCCCCAGGGCTTTCAGGAACACTGTTGGCTGGGGCTTGGCATACTGTGGTAGTTTAAAATATCTGGCTAAAGCTTGCATAAGAGGAACCTCCAGAATGGCTGCTCAGCTTTATTTAAAGTCTCTTAGCCACTGAAACTTTATTTTATTCCATTTTTTCCCCTTTTGGTCTTTCTCAATCCCATAATACCATGGTCAGGCTCATCCCTGGGAATTATGCCCCATGTTGCCAGGGAGACTTACGCCTCTCGGAATTACGGTCTACATAGTGGGGAGAGTAGTGAGTTTATTTGCAGAGTTGGCTTAAAGAGAGAGGCCACATCTGAGCAACAAAAGAGACTCTCTGGAGGTGACTCTTAAGCATAATTATATGCAGGCCTAGTTTCGCAATTGCAGAATAAACTTCATAAAGGCAAGCCTCAAGATCAAGAGATTACATTATTAAATTGGGAGTCCTTAATACCTGAGAGAATATTAGGATTCCCTCAGGTAGGGAAGTTTAATACATCCACATTTTTCCCCAATACCAGACTTTGCAAATATTTTTTATTTTCTCCTACCAGCTAATCTTAGCCAGTTAGTGTTACTTAACCCTTCTCTTCTCATTACTTCTGAGAGAAAGCCCCCAATAAGTACTAAATAAATGTCTTTTGGCATTATGTAGGCCAGGGCTTTGCAAACAATTTAAACCATGGTACAAAATAGGAAATACATGTTGTTTATCTAGAACTCACACACACGTGTGTATGTGTATATATATATGTATGTGTGTATATATATAAATTGACTACACTTGTAATAGAACAGTTCTCACCTTTAGTAAGTGAACTGAACTAAACGCTAATCTATTATGCTAATTCTGGTCTTCACCAACTAAACTGATCTCATCAGCCAATAATGTGCTGCAACCGACTTCAAATGATACCAGTCTGGCCACAGATGAATGTGGCTCCCTTCACCCCACTTCTTCAATTATATTTTTAGAGTTTATCCTTTGAAAATAAGGGGTCATTATTCTATTTTCTTGAAAAATTACATGTCTCAATTTAGAAGGAATGCTTCATTATCCAGGACACATATTCTTCAGGCAATCACCCTTAACATAATGTGTAATTATTATCATTGCTAGGAGCTTTCCTGTTTATTTCTACTCTTTACAATGGCCCTGGAATGTAGATTGTATGATCCTCATTTTGTATTCAAGGAAACTGAGGCTTACAAGGGTGAGCACTTCGCCTGATGGCAGAACCATGAAAGGCAGGGCCAGGAGTGACCTCGGGGCGTCTTCTGACCCCAAGACCGCATGTGCTCAGTGCTCTTGCTACTGGCCTCTGGCGGTGCCTATGAACTAAGTAACTGTAACCACAAGTTGATGAATATAATTATAATTACAGAACCATTATCTAAATGCTTTCTCACTTTCTGTTATATTGTGAGGTAGCCAGAAGCAATTATCTGTAACTGTTGTAACTCACTGAACTGTAACCCACATGCCTTGTTTCTTTGATGCTGCATGGTTTTTACCCAATAACTGGACATTAACAAGACAACCCATAACTGGCCCCACTTGTATCCCCTTATCTTGTTTTACAGCCCTGAAGTTATGCACATAGCCCCCTTAGTAATTAGCAGGTCATCCCAGAACCCCAGTTCCTAAGACCAGATCGTCCCTAACATCCCCTTCCATAAACCTCCCTTTAACCCAATTGATGTCTGCCCTGATAAAACTTACCTAAATGCTAAAAATGTGACTTTCCAGTCATGCAGCATATGAGTCTGCACAATGCCCATCTGCCATATTCCCCATTATCACACTTCCAACTTAGGGAGACAGATTTGAGGACCGTTTTCCTGTCTCTGCAAGGCTAGTCTTTGCTGCATAAATTGTTTCCTCTTCTCAAAAGCCGGGTGTCATTAATTGACTCTAGTGCACATTGGGCAAGGGCCCCCTTTAGAGATAAAACAACTTGGCACCCCAGAGGGAGCCAGGGTCGTAGAGACCCCTGCCTGAGGTTTTCATGGTCCTACCAGAGTCGGTCCCCAGAGGGGGCCAACAGCTTGGGTCCAGGTCAATGGGTAGGGATGGTTATTCCACAAGCTTTCCTTCATGTGGAAGAAGAGAGAAGCCTACACTGCCTGAGAGTAGGTGCCCCTGAGCGTTCCTGCCCTGTTCAGCTGGAACAACTTGTTCCTAGTTCTGGGTTTAAGGTACAGCCATGCCATTCCAACCTAACATCTTCCCAGGGCTGCAGAGTGGAAACATATTGAAACATCTGCACACAAAGAAAAGGGAATAGGGGCAGGGGAGACAAGGCCTGGGAAATGGCCACTAGGCATGTCCATGACTTCCCCAGCAAGGCCTATTTTGTTTTAGTCTTTAGAAGTGTGCACTATAGACCTTTCAAATACACTTAAATGGATAAAAGAGACAGACTGCTGCTTCATTATGTGTGATAAATTTTTTCCATATTTCACCAAGCTAGTTAATAATTTAAGGCTAAAGGATACTCCACCTTAGAAATGCTTACTATTGAGGAAAATTATGGCATTTGTAAAGTAAAATTCTCTTGTATTTCCACCTGAGCTAATTTTTCTGTCTTTTTATCTTTGCTGCCCTCCTCTGGAATTTTTATACCACCTAATTCTCTTTCCAAAGTATATGTGCTTCATTCTTGACTTTAGCATCCAATTACGGGAAAAAATTCAAACTCTTTTTTTCCTGCATTGTATTTTTATCCAATTCTATAGCATGGCCTGGGGGTGTATGGTAAAGCAAATAATTTCAGATTATCCATATGTTTTCCCCCCGACACATTTGTGCCACTCTGTATAATGATCAATGTTACCTTCTAAAAAATGTAGGAAATGGTCTGTTATTTCAAAATACCTTCTGTAAGAATACAATTTGACTTTTATTCTGTTGTTAAGAAATAAGTTTTCTCTTTTGCCACTCTTTATTTAATAATCACCTTCTCTTCCCTTAATCATTACATCATATGTATGTATTGCTCAACATTTTAAATATGACCAACAGCTCAAAAGAGGATAAGAGATCTGCAATATTTATTTTCTTAATGTGAATTCTTATGTAAATATTTTATGCTTTCAAAGCAGTCCTGACTTAATAACCTACTAATATATTTC
Organism: Myrmecophaga tridactyla; assembly: GCA_004026745.1. NCBI lineage: Eukaryota > Metazoa > Chordata > Mammalia > Pilosa > Myrmecophagidae > Myrmecophaga > Myrmecophaga tridactyla. The sequence continues at coordinate 121,588 of PVIY010001941.1, forward strand.
CCCACTGTACCTATAAGATAAGTTAATACATTGATAGTACTTAAAAAATCATAGAGTATGGCTCTCAAGCCCCAGGAAGAAAAAAATAATATAATAACAATAAACCCAATTGAACCGGTGCATGCAAGCCTCCAGGAACTTTAAGCAGAAACAGAAGGAACCAGGGACGAGGCTCCGAAGTTTCAGGAAGTAGGTTTTATTGTCTATGGCCATAGGGCTCAGCCAAGTAGCCTCTGAAAGTCTGAGCCTGAACAAAAGGTTAACATCAGTTTTTATAGACAGGATGACACGTTAAAGACAAGGTAAACGCCTGGCTGGTTTAAATTGGGCAGGGCGCGAAACTGGGTTACAGAAGCAGATGAGCAGTCGGAGGGAGGGGGCTTCAAGGGACTTCTCTCATTCTGCCTATTGACCGTCCTCAGGGCCTGGGAGATTTCTCAAACAGGGAATGGCCTGAGTAAACAGGGGCCTGCCTGCTGCAACAGGAAGTGGCTTTAACAAATAGGGGTTGCCTGCAACAAATTCACTGAGAGTAGATTATATTCCACTCTCTCATCTTCTTTGTTAATACTACAAGTACACTCTTTTCCATCCTTTAAATCAGTGCTTCTCAAATCTTAATGTGCATACATTACTACTGGGGCATCCTGCTGCAATGCAGATTCAGATCTAAGGGACACCGGCATTCCACCTTTCTAACAAACTCCCAGGTGTGGTTGATGATGCTAGTCCAAGGAGAAAACTGAGTAGACAGGCCCTGAACCAGCACTGTTTAATAGAGATATAATGTGAGCCAGGTATATCTGTTCTTATTTTTTAGAGGCTACATTAAAAAATGTAAAAGAGCTCAGGTTACCTTAGCCAACCATGGGGTCAACCAGCCTCTGGTCCTCTAGATTTCTTGCCCCCTCACTGCAGGGTCTTTGTGATGAAAATGCCAGGGAGGATTTAAAGACACTACTAGCCTTTCCAACCAAAACTCTTCAGCAATATCCATCCTTTGTTTATTGTGGACAGCGTAATCAAGCATTATTTGAAAATCAAAGAACTGACTCAAGGTCAAGCAGTGGTCCAGAATGTGAAAATAGTAGAAGCTCTACCAACTTATGGATCCATTACTATGCTATAAAGGCTAAACAAGGAATTCCTTGGTGGCTTGGAATCAGCTATAAAGGAATCAGCCAATGTGATTTACAAGATAAAGTAAAGCCTCCGAAACTGCTCCAAGACACTGGAGACCAACAGAAATATAAATGTTGCGATTCAGCAGTCATACTCATTTGTTGAATCTTATGTTCTCTGTTGTACCCTTTCTACTCTTTTTTTTTTTCTTTTTTGTGAAAATAACATATATACAAAAAAGCAACAAATTTCAGGGTACATCGCAACAATTGGTTATAGAGCAGGTTTTAGAGTCTGGTATAGGTTACAATTCCACAAATTGAGGTTTTTCTTTCTGGCTCCTCTAAGGTACTGAAGCCTAGAAGAAATGTCAGTGCAATGATTCAGCACTCATGCTCAGTTGTCAAGCCCAACTTTCTCTGTGTGGCTCCATCATCACCTTTGATCTCTCTCCCACTGTTTAGGGGTATTTGGGTTATAATTATTCTGACATTTTCATGTTGGAAAGGGCTGTTGATAATATGGGATGAGGGGATGGAACTAGTTGATGTTCTGGAAGGGCAGGCCCCTCTGCGTTTCAGGACTTATCTGGTCTAGGGACCCATCTGGAGGTTGTGGGTTTTTAGAGCTTGCCCTAGTGCATGGAACCTTTGTAGACTCTTGTGTAATGTGTTCTTTGGGATTGACAGCAATGGTTTTAGTTGAGGTTTGGCAGGTCATGACGGGTAGCAGTATCTAGTTGAAGCATGCGTGTGAGTGATCTCCAGTGTATGTGAACTCTCAGCCACTAATACCTTATTTGTTACACTTCTTTCCCTCCTTTTGGTCAGGATCTGCCCTGTATTTTGAGTCTTCGCTGCCCCATGCAGTCATCACTGAGAGTTTCAGGAATGAAGCAATTACCTATAATAACAGATCAGGGTCATCATATCTACATTATCATCACTAGATTTCTCAGACTTAACTATATCCTATCACTTCCATCTGTCTCTTGCTTTAATGTGTATTAGAAAAACAGCCAAATACTTCCTAAAGCAGACCTTGCAATCATACTAAGCATCCTTCCAGCTTTAATGGATGCTCACAATCTTCCTTTGAGTTTTAAAGGTAAATATATCTCCCTTTCTCTCCTCACTTTATGGTTGTGAAATACGGGCAACATTGAAGGGTGGCTTTGGGCAAACCACAACCCCCTTCTAATGCTGAAACTCAACTCCCCTGGGTCCATCTAGTTGGACCCTGAGGCTTCTTATCAGAAAGGATCAATGAAAATTATAAACTATCACTCAACGCTGACATCCATCTGTATGAGGAACAGTGAAAGCATATATGTAATAGCACAATTAGAATTTTCTTTTTGTAAGCTCTCTGATCAAACATGATTTAAATAAAGAATGCCTACTTCATTTTCAGAAGAATTATGAATATTTTTCTTCCTACTTGTTTTTGAAAATTGGCTTCTCAAATATAAATATCTAGGGTGCATGGGTGGTTCAGTGGTAGAATGTTCGTTCACCTTCCATGCAGGAGACCCGGGTTCGATTACCGAACCATGCACCTTAAATAAATAAATAAATAAGTGTCTAATAAATTAAATTATGCTAAAAATGAAAAAATATGTAAAAGAAACAAGTGAAATTGATTTTAAGGCTATATGTTATTTTATCCAACCTGTTATGATTTCAACTCATAATGAATATAAAAAAGTATTGAAATATTACGCATCATTTCTTTTCACACTAACTCTTCAAAATCAAGCATATATATTCTACACTTCCAGCACATCTCAATTCGGACTAGTCATAGTCATAGTGCTCAGCAGCCATATGTAGCCATGGCTACCACATTGGAGTAGCCCCAAGCAGAAACTACGCAGAAACAGGGTGTAGAATATGAAAGTAGAGCACAGGGTTAATCACCTATGAGAACATGCAATTGATGGTAACATCTGAAAAAAACGTCTATGGTAAATCCCATCTACTACCTTGTATCTAGAAGAAGACACTGGGAGGTGTTTGTATACACATGTGTACTTTGATTTTCCAAGGTTCCTCTAAACAAAAATAATGACCAATAAACTGAACATCTTCCTGCTAACGGGAGCTATGTAGCTCTGAGTTCGTAATGAGTCCCAGTCATCCAGAGAAGAAACTAACACAGAGACTCCACTGTGTTCTCCTTAGGCAGGCACTTTCCCTGATCTCCAATGATTCTAGCAAGGATCATTCTGAGCTACTGATGGTATCTCTAAACCAGTGCTGAATGAAATGTGATATTCTACCCCTAAGAAGTTCTTGGCAACAAAGACTACTAGGAGCTTAATGGAGGCAAGAGACTAGAAGAAAAGAGGGAATTGCAAATGAAAGCACTTGTTTATTTTTTCCCACCAGAATTATTCTCAAAAACTGCAAAGTGCCAAAATATCCAAATCCCCAATTTCTACTTTAGTAATTGTTCCCCCAAAATGCATCACCAAATTTGTAGCTTAGAAATAGTACCTCTAAGATTGAGCACCATAAATCCCCTTCCTCATACACACACACACACAGACACACACAAGAATGGAAAGATCTTTGAGGTTGCTGATGCAAATGGTGATTTGTTCACAGATGCCTTAAATCAGTTCATTTTTCTCCAGTTGTTTCTAGTCACTCTCAGTGGATGTTGTATCCAGTTGACCTAGCACACAATTCCTATAAGCTGGGGAACAGCTTTATATTTTTAAGCTATTTCTTCTAGCACAAAGTTCATGCTTCTAAATGTTTCTAAAATGTTTCCATGTTTATATTGCTTTTAATATTTTAAGAAATTATTACTGACTCTCACAACTCTTCTCTCCAAATTTCCCCCATTCAATCTTCTCGATATACTTATGCAAAAAAATATACCAAAATGAATATTTAGAAATTATTGTCCCTATTTAGATATCGTTCACTGTTCAACCAAATAATGAATTCTAGTATAATCTCTCTTGTGCAACTTTTTACCTTCCCTGAAATAAACAATTACTTCATTAAACAAAAGGATGAGGGCTGGTGTTCTAGTTTGCTAGCTGCCAGAATGCAAAATACCGGAAACAGAATGGTTTTTAAAAAGGGGAATTTATTTAGTTGCAATTTTACAGTTCTAAAGCCATAAAAATGTCCAAATTAAAACAAGGATATAGAAATGTCCAATCTAAGGTATCCAGGGAAAGATACCTTGGTTTGAGAAGGCCAATGAAGTTCAGGGTTTCTCTCTCAACTGGAAAGGCACATGGCGAATATGGCGATGTCTGCTAGCTTTCTCTCCAGGCCTCTTGCTTCATAAGGCTCCCTCGGGGACATATTCCTTCTTCGTCTCCAAAGGTCTCTGGCAGTGTGGGCTCTCTGCTTCATGGCTCTTTCAAAAATGCTTGTTTCTTTTAAAGGATTCCAGCAAACCAATCAAGACCCACCTGGAATGGATAGACTCACATCTCCCTCTATTCAAAAGTCAATACCCACAATTAGGTGAGTCAAATCTCCATGGATATAATCTAATCGAATTTCCAACCTATAGTACTGAATAGGGATTAAAAGATTGGATCAAGATTAAAAGATGGCTTTTCTAGGGTACATAAATCGATTCAAACCAGCACAGTTAGCAACTAAATAAAATATTGGAGATATTAGCTATTACATGAATTATATTAAATACATTACATTAATATTACACAAATATTAGATGAAAACTAAGAGTTGACCTTTGAATTTGGCAATGCAGAGATAACTGGCATTGCTGACAAGTGTCCTTTTCAGGAACAAAAGACGAAATCTTTCTGAAAAAGGATGTAATGGAAGGAAGTGGAGAAAGTGAATACAGAGAATTTTTTGCTAAAGTTTTGCTCTGAAGAGAAGCAGAGAAATGGAACAGTAGCTCAAATACGAATGTAATATAAAAGGAACATGTTTATTTGCAAAAAGGGGTAACAATTATTGCAAATTATTGTTATACCCACACCCCCTTTACAATGGGATTTTGTGGGTCTTCTCACCAAGAGACAGCATCTGGGTTGGCCATGTGACTTGCTTTGATCAAGAGAATGTGGTGGAATAATGCTATTCGGCACCTCAGGATGCCTTCTACATGCTGCTCTTTCTTTTGAAGTCCTGCAAAAAACAATCATCATGTTAACAAGCCCAAGATAGCCTGATGATGACATGGTCCCAATCACCCTATCTAACCTGTAGACACCCTCACTCTGTGTGGTGTCAGCCAATGCCCAGAAGCAGAGTCACCTCATCAAATAGCAGTTGATCATGATACATGAGTAAGCTCGATTAAGAGCAGAACTGCCCAACTGAGCCTTGCCTGAATTACCAACCCACAGACCACGAGCTAAATATATGGCTGCTGTTCTAAGCCATAAATTATGGGGTGTAGCAAAACCAAACTGTTTCAGAAAATGTGGGGGTTTTTGTCAATTTTTGTTCTTTATTTTAATATTGGAGATAATGTTACATGATTGCTGATGGGAATGATGCAGTGAAAAGAAAAAAATAGTGATGAGAGAGGGGGCAATTTTAAGAGCAATGATTTGAGTAACAGAGGAGATATTGGGTCCAGTGTACTAGTGGACACATCGGCCTTCCATAGGAGCATGGACAAATAGCATGCATAAAGGGCACCCAACAGAGTGCCAGGGATACAATAAATGTCAAATAAATGTAAGCCAATATAATTCATGGCAATACTAGGCTTGGGACATTAATCGCAGACCTCTCATTTGAAACAAGTCTCTGATTCCAACCCTTTTCTACAGTAATTTCCACAAATCTGTTTCTTGTCTTGCTTTGTTTGGAATGCCTTTCCTTATTATCACCATATATTCAAATCCTATCCATCCTTTGGGAACAAGTGTCATCTTCCCACAGTCTTCCCTAATTTTCCCAGCTGGAAGTAATCTTTCATGCTTCTAAAGAATCATAAAAATTGCATCTCAATGTCTTCAAAGACTACTTAAACTTCCTAACTTGCCTTATTTTATTGGGGCTCATAGTATCTCTTCCTTAAAGAATTCCTCAAACTATTAAAGATTGTCCACCTTTAGACATATGAAAAATCTTCTCATTGTTTTATAATATATAACCCCTTTATATTTTTTATGTTTTATGATATATAACCATAAACCATTGTATTATGATATATTATGATATATATCCATTGGATATATAACATAATGTGGAACAGTTTCTCGTAATTTCCTGCCAATAACAACTGAATATTAATTTCTGAACTGGAGAACATTGTTTAAGTTCAGCAACTATCATATAAAATTTTTGTACCTTTTAGGGACAGCAACTGCTAATCTCCTCTCTGATTCATAACAGTTCATTTCAATTATCTGAAAATTGCCACAGCTGAATGTAGAAAGCTATTTTTTGTGTGGACTTCAGCCAATTGCAACATGCAAAGGGATACAGAAAAATGCTTAAAATAAACACACAAAATAGTGACTATGATGTATCCCATACAAAATTTCTCTTATTTTCTGACTTTTGCAATAAAAATGTATTCCAAGGCATTAAGTCACTGTAGGAATCAGTTCCAAAGCATTCCTTCCAAGACCATGCATATTTGCCTAGTAATATAAATTCCTCTAAAAAGAGAAGATTATCAAGCAAGAAGATTGGCTACACAAGAACTAGGTCCTTAGGAAAATGAAATCCTATTTATCTGTTATTTGTTGGATTGACAGTGTGGGACACCACCTGAAGAGCAATAGAACTTTGCCTGCAAGCTATCAAGGCCACCATCATACACACTGTTGCGTAGACTAGCCTTCCAAAAGAGTTACCACATACAAATGAATCAATAAAAAGCACAAGTTCTCCCAACAGGTGGGTCTATACATTACTGAAAACCTGAAAAGCCCCAAGCTGCTGGAAGTTTATCACTGGTTAATTTTCTGGCTGTCTAAAGAAAGGAACCAGTCTTTCAAAAAAACTGTCATATGAGAAGGAAAAAAAATCTATACTCCCAGGAAAATAAAACCAAAACTAGATAATCTGTGCAGCATACTGTGAAGTCAAAGAGACACTGAAATGCAATGAGATGAGAAAAGGTCATATAAAGACTGGGGAGGACAGTCCCTGAGCAGGCAGATTGCATAGGATGAAAAGAAGAAGCTGCCCAAACATGTGAACCTTGCTTTACCTCTTGAAATTGTAATGAATTCCTAAAGATCAATTGTGAGCTAGAATGACAGTTCAGAATCTCTGGGTGCCCTAGATACAAATGGAGTCTGCATCCATTTGTGAAATCTTTTCCATGGGCCCTCATCAGGGACTCATGAGAAACATTGGAGCATAGCAGGGCAGAGCAGGGTTCCTCCACATGCCCACCCAGACTCCAGGTACTGTATCAATACAAGAAAGTGAAGGACTGCAGCTGGGGACAGGCGGAAATCCTGCCCATGTCCAGGACCTTTCTCAAATACAAAAGCCATCTGCCACTGAAGAAGGGAAAGATTCATGCTCTGTGCTTGAGCTCTGCCATGAAAGAAAAGCTGACTCCCTCTAGGGTAGGGCAAGAACCCCTCCCATCCCCTATTGCAGGCAAAGAAAGGCCAGCTGCTGTTGGGGAGGTAACAAAAAACCCACTTGTGCCTAGAACTCCGCCCTTCACAAGGCTGTGCTCTGCTGTCACTCAGGAAGCACTCACACCCAAGATCTAGCACCATTATAAGACACTAGGGGAGAGGCAGGAAATCTGCTGGTACTCTCCAATTGCACTGGGGGACTGGCAGGAAAGCTCAGACCACCCTGGTCCTGAGGTTCAGGTAAGTAGAAAGACCTACCTAAGGCTAGAGATGGAGTAGGTGAAATCAGACACTGCCCCTGTTCCCACATAAGGCTTGCACCAAATAACAAAGAAAACTGGAGAAGGGGCAAGAGCCTGTGAAAACAGCCCCTCTGTAATGCAGGTGTGCATAGTTTGCTGAAGACTGAGGGTGGAGCAAAATCACTGAGAAAAACTCTCCAGGATACCAAGCCCCACACTAGCCAAGGCAAAGACATCCAAACACTGAAAGATATCTATTTGTGAAAATAATGAACCTTGGCTCTTAGTTCATTATTTGTAAAATTTAATTCAAAATGGATCATACACCTGAATGGATGGGCTAAGATTATAAAACTTGTCAAAGAAGACCTAAATAACTTTTGTGATTCAATAAGAAGACAAACAACCCAAAGAAAATTAAGAATGGCAACTAAGTACATAAAAGACACTCATCACCTTTAGTCATTAGGAAAAAAGCAGTTTTTAAAATCACAGTTAGGCAGTGGTAGAATTCTCACCTGTTACGTGGGCAACCTGGGTTCGATTCCCAGTCCACGCACTTCCCATAAAACAACAAACACACAAAGAAAAAAACAACAAAACAAGCAAAAATTCAGCAAATGGTGCTGCAATAATGGGATACTCACATGGAAAAATAATGAAATGTGACCCTGCCATACAGCATACAAAAAATAAATAAATAAATAAATAAATAACAATTAGGAGTTCCAGGAAGATGGCGGAATAGGCTAGGTCGAATTTACCCCCGCTCCAAGGGACAGCTAGAGAAGGGACGGGAAGGTGACTGGGACAGCAATTCCAGGGTTCAGGTGTCCTGGGAGGACCTTCTCCACCACATAGGGAAGCCCTGGTTGCAAAGACTGAAGAGTTGAGATCCAGAAAACCAGAGACTGTCCACCCAATGCAAACAACCTAGCCTACCCATTTCCAAACAGGGGCCCAGAGCGCTCAAAAGTGCACTGACAGATGGTGAAGCCAGCCAAGCCACGCTTCTCGAATGCACTACCCTCACATGCATGGCCCTGCCCCACGACTCCCCCCACATCCCACTCACCTGAACCCGGGCACTCCCCCACCTCCAACCCTGTGTGCATCCCTGCCCCTGCCCCCGTCCCCACCCTACACCTCACACACCCTCACCCCACACCCCTCCCCCCACATCCCCCACATCCCCGCACCTAAGCACTCCTGCCACAGCCCAATCCACCTCTCCCACCAAGCTCACAGTCTAACCTCACATCTCTTGAGACCCATGCACCTGCGCCCAGCCCCTCAATCCCCACTTCCCCATCCCTGTCCCTTATGGGCGGTCACCTAAGCATCCAGGCTGCGTTCTCTCACCTTCATACCTGGACCACACATGCATGCTCCCAACCCAAACACTTACACAACCCGGCACCACCTGCCCTGAGCTCTGTGCATGTGTACGTCAGTGTAAAGACGTCCCAGATACCATATACCTAAGCCATGCCCCCAGCTCTGGGCAAGCGCTAACCTGCGCATCTGGGCCACATCGGCCCCTAGCCCAAGCAGATGCAACCCCGGTGGGCTGCCCCTGAGTTCTGCGCATGTGCACACCAGGACCCTGCACACCCTCACAGCCATATCCTTCCCGCTGGGCACTGACACATCTGTGTGCCGACCTCTCCACCCCAACCCTCTGCCCCACACATGTGCACACTTTTGCCCCACCCCCTGGCACAAGCTCCTTGCTCCCATACTTGGCAGGTGCCCACGTGTACCTCTGTGCTACAGAGCCCCCCCAAACACCCCCCTGCAACTGCACACCTGTGCCAGGGCCCCACCTACCCAACATCAGCTACCCCTGACCCACATCCTGCAACCCCCACAACCCGTGCCCTGCCCCTACATACTCACCCACCCACATCTTGGGCCTCCTGAACCCCTCCTTCTGCAAATGGACACGCCTGTGCCCTGCCCTCCCTGTACACCAATGTCCGTACCACCTACCCCACATCCTGATACCATATACGCCCATGGTCCACTCACCTACCCACATCCTGCCTGCACACCAGCCCCCGTGCATCTGCCCAGCCCCCTACCCATCTGCCTCCCACTGCAACCCACCTCTGTGTCTCCAACACTGCGCCCTGCTCTTACGCTCCAAGACCTACCTGAACTACACCCCAGCCCCCGCACTGCACCTCCACAACTCTATGCCCCACACCTCAGGCTCCCAGGCACCAACATGGTATCCCCGACCCATGCCTATACCTGTGCTGCAACCCGCCACTACACTGTTGTGCCCGTATCCAGCTCCAAATCCATTGTGTAAATACAAAGCTTTAGTCTACTGAAGGAAATCAACTTCTGAAATAACCTTATCGAGATATTTACATGCCTCAAAGGCAACAGAAAATCACTAAGCTTATCAGGATGCAGACATATATAGTCCAGCCTAATGACCAAATTAAAACACTGAAGGAAACACAGACCTTGGAACAACTAATCAAAGATGCTTATATAAATAAAATCAATGGGATGGCTAATGACATACTAATTAATCTGTCAAATGTTGAAGAGAAGCAGAAAATCTGGGAAGTGGCAAGAGAAAAACAATCTACTACATACAAGGAAAACCACATGAGACAGTCCGGACTACTCAACTGGCACCATGGAGGCGAGAAGGCAGTGCTATGATATATTTTAGATCCTGAAAAAGAAAGACATCCAGCCAAGAATTCTGTACCCAGCCCAGTGTTCCTTCAGAATTAAGGGAGAGATTACAATTTCCACAGACAAACAAATGTTGGAAGAATTTGTCAAAAAGAGACCAGCCCTACAAGAAATACTAAAGGGAGTTCTGCCTGCTGAAAAAAAAAAAGACAAGAGAGAAAGCTCTGGAGGAGGACACAGAATTGAAGAGTACAAGTAAGGGTAACTTAAAGGATAAAAAGAGAAAAAGGGGAAAGAATATATAGATCTGACAAATAAAATCCAAAGGACAAGATAGTGGATTCAAGAAATGCTTTTACAATAATTTTGACTGTTAACAGACTAAACTTACCACTTAAAAGATACAGATTGGCAGAATGGATTAAAAATATATAATCCAGCTATATGCTGCTTACAAGAAACTCATCTTAGACACAAGGATACAAATAGATTAAAAGCAAAAGGATGGGAAAAAAAGATATTCCATGCAAGCTGTAACCAAAAGAAAGCAAGAGCGGCTATATTAAGATCAGAAAAAATAGACTTCAAATGTAAAGGTATCATAAAAGACAAAGAAGGACAAGACACTATGTATTAATAAAAGGGACAATTCACTAAGAAGAAGTTACAATCATAAATGATTATGCTCCCAATCAAGGAGCTCCAAAGTATATGAGACAAACATTGGCAAAACTGAAGGGAGCAATGGACATTTCAACAGTAATAGTAGGAGATTTCAATACAGCACTCTCATCTATAGACAGAACAATCACCAAGGAAATAGAGAACTTAAATTTGATAAATGAATTAGTTTGTTATACCCCAAAACACCAAGATATACGTTCTTTTCCTGTAGTGCTCATGGAAAATTCTCCAGGATAGATCATTTGCTGGGGCACAAAACAGGTGCTTATTAATTTAAAAACATTGAAATTATTCAAAGCACTTCCTCTGATCACAACAGAATGAAGCTGGATCTCAATAACCACCAAAAAATGAGAACATGAGACAAAATAGTCTCTTCAATAAATGAACATGGGAGAACTGGACGTCAACAGCCAGAAGAATGAAAGAGGACCCTTACCTCACACCCTACACAAAAATTAACTCAAAGTGGATCAAACACCTAAATATAAGAACCAGTGCCATAAAGCTCTGAGAAGAAAATGTAGGGAAACATCTTCAAGACCTGGTAATGAGAGGTAGCTTCCTAAAATTTATACCTGAAGCACACGCAACAAAAGGAAAAATAGATAAACGGGAACTCCTCAAAATCAAATGCTTTCACACCTCAAAAGACTTTGTCAACAAAAAAGGTGAAGAGGCAGCCTACTCAATGGGAGAAAATATTTGGAAATCACACATCAGATAAAGGTTTGATATCCTGTATACATAAAGAAATCATACAACTCAACAACAAAAGAACAAGCAACACAATTTTAAAGTGGGCTAAACATATGAATAGACATTTTTCTGAAGAGCAAATACAGATGGATAAAAAGCACATGAAGACCATGCTGGAGACCCAGGTTCAATTTTTGGTGCCTGCCAATGCAAAAAAAAAATTTTTTTAAAGCACATGAAGAGTTGTTCATTCTCATTAGCTGTAAGGGAAATGCAGATCAAGACTACAATGAGATACCACCTCACACCTATAAGAATGGCTGCTGTTAAACAAACAGGAAACTACAAATGTTGGAGAGGATATGGAGAAATTGGGACACTTATGCACTGTTGGTGGGAATGTATAATGGTATAGTCACTATGGAAGACAATTTACCCTAGGAAACCAAATATCAAGTTCCCCTATGACCGGTAATACCACTACTCAGTATAGACCCAGAAGAGCTGAAAGCAATGACACAAACAGACATTTGCACACTGATGTTCATAGCAGTACTATTCACAATAGGCAAAAGATGAAGACAGTCCAAGTGCCCATCAACAGACGAATAGATTAACAAAATGTTGTATGTACGTACGATGGAATATTAGGCAGCAATAAGACAAAATGACGTCCTGAACCACATGACAAGATGGATGAGCCTTGAGGATATAATGCAGAGTGAAATAAGTCAGACACAAAAGGGTCACTTTTATGACCATGGTAAAGGTAAAATCAGAGGCTTATAATATAGAATATTTGGGATCTAGAGATACACAGAAGCTTGAGATGGTCAAGATGGGTGAGATGGGTGAACAGTTAGCTAATGAGGTTGAACTTAATTGTAAGCAAATAGATAAAAAATGAAGGCGGTTCACTAGTGGGTTTATAAGTAATAAGGTAATATTACCATATTACATATGGTAACATGTGGAAGGTGAACATGATTGAAAGGGGTTGTATAGACTCATGTGTCCCACTGATTAACACTACAAATATAAATAAGTTCTTGCATGAACTACTTCAAATGTATGAATCTTGTACAAAGAGTGTATAATTTCAGGGTATGGGAGAAACATGTTATTACATTCTCTTGGTTGGGTTTAACAGGAAAATATCAACAGTACTGCAGCAATACCAGGGGTACACAATGGGAAGGGGCAAGAGTTAAGGAGAGTTTTGGATTTTCTATTTGGTGAGGGTGTGTTTATTGGCTATCTTTCTCTTGGGAACAATTAAATTATCTAAAATTGATGGACTATTGACTTTGGATGTTATACATAAAGTACAGTAGATGGAGGTGGCTGGAAGACGGACTGACTGAGAACGAGATTGGTGAACGATGGTGTAGACATATAATCGAACATTGTGCTGCTACAAAAAGGAACAAAGTTGTAAGACATGCAATGATGTGAATGCACATGTGAGACATATGGTGAGGCAAAATAAGCCAGAAACAAAAGAACAAATATTGTATGATCGCATTTAAAAAATACTTATTAGAAAAGTGGGGCCTAGGCTGCAAGCTCTTATAGCAGTCACATTTAGTCTGGAGTGGTAATTATTATTTCTGGATTTTGAGAGGCTGTTTTATTTATGCATAACCTGGTATTTAGCAGTAAAAACAAGGCCATAGGAGGTGCAATGGTGGTCAGAGGCAGAATTCTTGCCTGTCGTGCCAGAGACCCAGGTTCGATTCACAAGACAGGGGTAAGGAAGACATTGCCTGTATTTTAGAACTTTACATACTCTTTGAGACCTGAGGAAGAAAGGTTTATTTTGTCCAGAACCTAAATTTTCAGTAGCACATAATCTAACTCAACCTGTCTGGATAGATCATTTAGATAGAACAATCCAAACACCGGGAGCCCAGAATAAGAATGAGAGCCTTTAATCCTGTATAGTTTAATGTGATGCCTGGATACATCCCAGAGTATATTGAGCAGATAATCAAAAAGTATTGGCAAAGTCCCTTGTAGGATGGGAGAAACAATATGGAACTATTAAACTTTACCACTGGGGAAACCCCAGATACTGTGCCAAACATTAGGGTCACCCAAATCAAAGGGCCAAGCCCTTGATCTTGAAGCTTGCACTTGTGAAGCTTATGTATGCAGCAGAGAAGCTTAGTCCACCTATAAGTGTGTCTAAGCGTTGACCTCTGGAGGACTCCTTTTGTTGCTCAGATGTGGGCTGTCTCTCTTTAAGCCCAACTCTACAAATGAAACCATTGCCCTACCCCTATGTGGGACATGACATCCAGAGATAAAAATTTCCCTGGCAACATGGGAGATGACCAGGGATGAGTCTGGCCCTGGCACCATGGGATCAACAATGCCATCCTGATCAAAAGGGGGAAAATGTGTAACAAATAAGGTATCAATGGCTGAGAGAGTTCAAATAAAGTCAAGAGGCTACTCTGGAGGTCATTCTCATTCAAGCTTCATTTAAACATTGCTGCCTATCATAACTTGCCAAACCCCAACCAAAATCATTCCTGCCAATCCTAAAGAATACCTAGGGGCACTATATAAGATTCTACAAAGGTTCCATGCACTAGGATAACTTCCCAGAAAACTGCAACCTCCATTTCGGTCCTGACGAGCTAAGACGAGCTATATAGAGGGGCCAGCCTTTCCAGAACATCAACTAGTTCCATCCTCATATCCCATATTATCGACAGCCCATTCCAACATGAAAAAAGTCAGAATGGGCATAGCCCAAATACCCCTAAGGATTGGGAGAAAGATGGAAGGTGATGGTGGAGTTATGCAGAAAAGGTTAGCTTTAACAATTGAGTATGAGTGCTCACTCAGTTTATTGATATTTCATTTAGTCTCCAGTACCTCAGAGCAACTAGAAATAAAACCCTAAAATTGTGGAATTGTAACCCATACCAAACTCTGGAATCTGTTCTTCAACTAACTGTTGCAATGTACTTTGAAATCTATTGCTTTGTTGTATATATGCTATTTTTCACACACAAAAAAGAAAAGGAAGAATATAGTAGAGAAGATAGGATTTAAAAATAAATGTGACTGCTGAATCAATATATTGATATTTCTTTGGGTCTCCAGTGTCTTGGAGCAGCTAGAAGGAAAAATTTTAAATCATGGCACTGTAACCCATACCAAACTTTAAAATCTGTTTTATAACTATTTGTTAAAATGTACTTGGAAATTTATTGCTTTTTTATATATATGTTATTTCTCACAATAAAAAAAAAGTTTTAAAAAATCGCAATGAGTAACGCAACCATTAGAATTACCAATTTCATAAACACTGACCATACCAAGATTTGACAAGGATGTGGGAAAGAACTGAATCTCTTGTTCATTGCTAGGCAAATGTAAAATAGTACAGCCACTTTGAGAAAAGTTTGGCAATTTCTTGGCAGGTGAACATAAGTTTATTATTTGAGGCAGCAATTCCACACCTAGGTATTTACTCAGGAGAATAGAAAACACATGTTTACCTGTATGTGCATTGTTGTAGCAGCTTTAGTCATAATTGCTGCAAACTGTTATCAACCCAAATATCCTTCATCTAGTAATGGACTAAAAAAATTGTGATTTATCAAAAAATGGAACACTACTCAGTGATTTAAAAAAGATAAATACAGCAAGATAGATGATTTTTGAAAGCATCACGCTAAGTAAAAATGCCAGACACAAAAGACATATACTATATAATATAATTCCATCTATATAACATTCTAGAAACTCCAAAACTATAGGAACAGAAAACAGATCAGTGGCTAAGGGTGGAAGACAGGTATTGATGTGTATAAGGAAACTATTTGAGTGGTGAAAATTCTGATCTTCAATGGGGTGGTGTTCTAGTTTGCTAGCTGCTGGAATGCAACACACCAGAGACGGATTGGCTTTTAATAAAAGGGGATTTATTTTGTTGGTTCTTCAGAGGAAAGGCAGCTAACTTTCCACTGAGGTTCTTTCTTATGTGGAAGGCACAGGATGGTCTCTGCTGGTCTTCTCTCCAGGCCCCTGGGTTCCAACAGCTTTCCCCGGGGTG